>BTHU01000019.1:17846665-18156086 GCA_036184795.1 Tokudaia tokunoshimensis
ACCCCATTCTTCCCCATTGAATCCAATGCCAAAGCAGAGCATCCTTACACAGTATATGGTAGCTAACGTTTTATGGAGCTTTCCTTTTAAACACACAGATATTGGTTGTTCTCCTATGAAGACAATGGCCCTGAACTCAGTTAACAAGCAATGATGGTCATTCATAGCTCTTGGGTGTGCTTACATTTTTTATGTGTGTTTTTTTTTCCTCTGAACAGAAGAAAGGATGCCTATCGGGCCTGGAGAGCTTTTCACTTAATACTAGTTCAAGGATTTGTGCCTCCCAAAACGTCCTTCATTATCATAACTGCCCTACTCTATCTCTTTAAAAGATCTTCAAAACAAAAACTCCAAACAAAACAATAAACAAACAAACAAACAAACAAACAAAAGAACTTCACTTCAAGGACACATTTCATTTCGTGATCTGTTTGTTCCCTTCTAACATCACATATTAAGGGGCTGAAAATAAATTTCATTTTCTACTGTTTCTGCATCTTCAGTTCTCAGAAGTGTCATTTCTAAATTATCCTTTCTACAGAAGAGGAAGAAAACATAATTTTTTTCTTTAGTTTTGGAACAAAATAAGTAAATTCCTCTCTGCTTCGTCATCTTGACTAATTATGTGCCCGTTCCCCTTGTAAATCAGAATCTATTATAGTCAGGGTGAGAAAGCTATTTTTTTTTTTGATGAGCAGACTTTAAACTTCTCTCTTCCCACAGAACTTACAGACATTGGGTGAAGAAGTCCCTGCATGCCACTTGCAAATATGTTTCAACTCGCCATTTTAAATTACTGCTGCCTTTGGAAGAGAGAGAATGTCTCCCTTTGTCAAAATGGCCATGGGAGGTGCACATGACAATCCCTTTTCCTTAAGATTGGGGACTGCACAAAGCTGTCAGTTTTAAAAATGACACTGTGGCACAGCCTTTCTTTAAGATGGTGTCTTTCATTTTTGACTCCCGCTGTTCCTGACAGTTGAAATGGCAGCAGGAGGTAGAAACTAAAGCAAGTTCTCCTGGCATTTGCCCTTAGGTAGAAATTAATAATAGAAGAAGCAGGCATGTGCTTAAAAACAGTTAGTGTCAGATGTCATGCAATGGAATGTGACCAATCCCCTAATGAGATGACCCAAACTGTCTATAATTTCCCAAAGATAGACGTAATTCTCACACTTGCTCACAGCGTCCATCTGCGTTCTGGTGCTTGCAGAGCATTTGATGTGTTCTGGGTTATTATGCGCCATTCAGCAACTATGCCAAGGCCTGCAACTGTATTTCTTAATCCTAAATTACTTGACTGCTTTGAATATAAGTGTGCATTCTAATTTCTCTTTTCTATAACTGTATTTCTGATGCATTTCTCAATTCACTTTATTCATCAAAAGGCATTATTAGACATCCAGTAGTCCTATTGATTTCAATCTAACTATTAACTCCATGGTTTTACAGATTTATTAGAGCTCTATGTGTCTTCGAGCTTACTCTGTTTATGTGTTGTTGGATTTTATCTTCTCCTGTTTATCTGATGCTTTCTTGTTCTGCACCATCAGCTGGTTTGTGTATAACATTTGCAATTCCTTTCTTTGTGGAAGGATGCTCTATTCCCATGGCTTGGGATCCAGACATACAATAGAATTTAAATGATCCACTCTCAAACCCCACTTTGCTACTTGAATCCCCATATTCAGCTCTGGGAATATGCAACGGCACTTAACTATGTGGTTATGTATGAGATATACAGTCTTTCTTTCGACTCCATAAATTTTCATATCTGTTCCTGTGATACCTGCCAAGTGCGTTTGCATGTACTTTAAACTCTTACACAGTCTTCCTCTCCTTGCTTTAGGTGATGCGTATTGATTTATTTATCACTTCCTTAGCTTCATGCTATAATCTCTGTAGCTTTCACAGATGCCTCTTTCTTAAGCGTGATTGCTCCTTGTTTTTCTCGTTTATCTCTTTTGATCCACTTTATTCAAGATGCTTTCCTTAGTGGATGAGCTGCCTAGCTATTGGGCCAGATTAATTACCCTTTAACACTTTGCACTTCCTACGCTTTTGTACAGATTATTGATCACATGAATTTTACTGTATCTACTTTGATTAAAGTTCCAGAATGTGTACAGTGTTTAACCACTTAATGTTTCTTTCATTACTGGTTGCAGTTAATACTTGGCTATTCTGTTCTAATTTCTAATCTGACTTTAATACTAGTAAGAATTAAGTCAGTTCTTATTCCATTTTTAACTTTCATGTTAATAATCAATATTTTTATCCTAAGTACAAGTTATAATATATTTTTATAGTTATATATATAATATCTTTGATACTTAGTTTATGAGGATATACCTATTTACTAATTTCTTTAAAAAATTTTGTTGATTTTTCTTTCTCTGTGTGTCTGTATTGTCTTATTGAAAGAAAACACAGCGTTCCCCTCAGGAGAAGTAAGAGATAATTTATTCTGAGCCAAATACGAGTATTAATGGCTTGGAAACACAAATGCAGGTTGCTACAAATGACATGTTCCACTACGGCAGTGATTGTATGAACTTTTATTTCTTATGGAACAAAAGGCACACATCAGTGCATTTACCAAAAACAGCAGGTTGGGAGACTACAGCAAACTGGCAAAAACTGTTCTGTGTTTCAGATACAATCTCATGGCATTCTGAGCTTTATGGTTGTTGTCTTTGTTTGGCTGTTTTGTTTCTCTCTAGGGAGATGGGAAATGGATGTCTATTAAGAGGTCTAAAGTTAGCCCTGGGTTCACAACATTCTAACTCTCAACAATTATGAAATTTATATAATGTCTTATAGATTCTTCTACACAGGTATTTTTTTTCCCTGGGATCATCAGTTTACAGTATATATATGAGTGGCATTTTACCATTTGTAGTGATGAAAGAGTTCCCAAACTTGGCTCTGTTTCAAAATCACATTTTGAGCTGTAGAGAAATCATTGCAAGAAGGCCATTTCCGTGTCACACCTGTAAATTGTCATCTTGTTACCGAAGATCATGACTTACCATTAGGCAAAATGGCAAGGTGGAGAACATGCTGTCAAGAGGTCGTATAATGCATTGCTAACCATCTTTGCAATTAAAGGTGGATTAGCAAAATGTGGGTGAATGTGACGTGCATGAATATCTCTACTTGAGGGATCTAACAGCATGCATGGATTTTCCCTTTTATCCCTGCCACAGTGATTGGAAGTACTGATCTGCCAATTTTTTTGAACTCCACAATAAAGAAAACGTGGCTACTATGCAATGGTCATTTGACATCAGTATGTACTAAACTATATTGTAAAGCTGCAGAAGTTCAGAGCTATTGCCTACTAACTCGCATTCATTGTACTGACAAGAGTATGCAAAAAGCATGCCCCTAATATATAGTCTTTTGATATATAAAAGAGTTTAGTAACCCATTATTTGAGACTTTTCAGATGTCTTTGAAACGTTTTGATAGTTAAGAATATGCATTTAATCCAAAGTTTAAAAGCTATTGCAAAATTAAGTGGCTTAATACTAAAGTTAAAAAAGGAAACAGAAAATCTTAGTTGATAATTTAAACTTACATAGTCACTGAACTTTAAAGAACCCACAAGTGTATATAATTATGACTTGTCATGCCAATGTATTAATAATGCTAATTTACAAGATTTTGTGAAATTCGAGGGAGTCCTAGAGTTAAACAACCTTTTTTATCCTTTAGTATAGACAGAAAATTCTAAAAATTACTCTTTTTCTATAGAAATATGATAACTAGGTAACTCATTATCTTTTTGAGTCGGCAAATTCTGCTGAAGGTTATAATTGTTAGGTAGAACTTTCCTAAATTTGAAGAAATTATTTTCCTAAGGGTTCACTTCTCTTCTACTAGGGAATTGGCTTCTGAGTCAGCCAATTCTCTTGCTGGGCCACCACAATTACCAGACAAAATTTGTTTTATATATATTTAGCACTATCCCCACCATATTACTTACACTTTGCAAGTTCTACCCTTAAGAAAAGTTTAGATTAAATCCATTCCACTCTTCACATGACAGTTCTTAAAATGTTTGCTGACAGGCCACCATGTTTCCACTCCAACCTATTATGTTAACTCTAAATATTCCTTTTTTTTTCAACCATACATTGTAGGTAATAACCAAACTTTCTGAAGAAAGCAATTGCCTCCCTCCCTCCACCCTCATTTACAAATGTGTCACTCCAGGTGCAATAAGAACTGTGCCTGACCCGTCAAACAGGGTGCAGTGATCTTGAAGTTCAAAAGAAGAACTTTCCACAGTGGTGCTTTGCTTCTGTTTGTCTAGATTGAAAGGTTGTTTGCTCTTTTAGAACTCAATGAAACAATTGTACCATCTTAAACTTCTAGGACTTGATTCGTAGGTTGTTATCAAACAGAGAGATCTTCTGTGCTCTTTGAGTATGGTAGGTTCCTTGAAAACAATGTAAAGTTGTAAACTTGTTCAAAATATTTTTAAAAAATTGTTATTTTAAAATAAAGATTACTTATTAAATCTAGAGACCACAATTGAATTAAACATTTAAGTAGATGTATGCTTTTAAATTAGCATATTTTGTTAATTTATGAGTGATCTGTGAAAATTTCCCCTCAGTTTGCATTTGTGTGATGATATACTACTATATTTTTAGCTGTATAACAAAGTGCATGATATATTTATTTCACGTATATCACACTTAAAGACATCACTGGCAACATTTTCTGTGAATTATTCATTCATGGAGATTTTCCATTCCATTCATGTTGCTTCCAAAAATAATATGTGCAAATGAAAATTAGTTTGAAATATTCAACATCAATAGAAAAATAAATAATAAATGACAAATTATAGTAAATATTGTATGAAGTACAGAACCAAGCAGCAGTAAACTGTGATGTTTAATGGTTGGTTCCTTGCTACCCTTGGGACTTAGTAGATTGTAATTGGAAGAGCTGTATCCAGGATGCTGATAATGTTTTGTGTCTTATGCTAGGAATTAGATATGTGATTAGTCAAAAGTCATTGCTTTATTTACTTGGACAAATGTCTCTACATGTGTCTTACAACTTCAATTCAAAGTTATGAAATACATTTCATATTGTCTCTACTAGAAATTCTGAGCATGTCATTCAAAGTTATTAATTCCATTTTCTAGACCCCTGAAAGATAAATTCTGTTTTCATACTATCATCTGGCCAACACATTATTTCTCCTGCTACTCTGTACTTATTTTCTTTACATTTTAATGGAGCATGGTGGAGAGATTCAGAGATAAATCAGTCTGTAAACTGCTTGCTGTGCAAAGATGAAGTTCTGGGGTTGGATCACCAGTATGCATGTAAAGTGCTAGTCTTGGTGGTACCTACTTGTAATCCCAGAAATGAAGAGGCAGAGAGGGAGTGGGGAGGATCCCTGTGTATTATGGGCCAGTCTGTTCTGCCTAGCCCATGAGCCAGGTCTTAAAAACAAAATGGGCAGTTCTTAAAAAGTAACACCAAGTTTGATCTCTGGTCTTGACATATACACACAATAAAAATTAAAAAAACAAAACATTGTATAATTACTAAAATTTTTACACTGACTAATATTATTTTTAACCAGTCTTACCTCTGAAGATAAAATGTTTTACATTTTATAGTACCAAAAGGATCTGAAAACTTTTTAAATGAAGTTGTGATTGGCTATTGGTGACCTATACTTTCTTTCCAAGACGCCAAGGAATGAAGTTCCTTTACATAAGTGACTAAAGTCTCACATTTCTATACTCTGTTGTCTGCAGGCCCTGTCTCATGTAATCAAGCATCTCTGCTGAAATGTGCTGAAAGTGACAGAATGTGTCCATTAGTAATAACTTTTTGTCACTTTGATTTCAGACACTGGACATAAGCATAATTAACAATAAGTTAACGGGAATAGAGTCAGTGGGTTATGGTAGTTAAAGCTGGAAATATCAATAAAAAGGAAGCAAAGAAGCAAGGGAGAATCAGTAGAAAACACATCAAATAAGAAAATGTGGAGAATAAAGACGTGGGTGGGAACAAGCAAGAAATGAAGAGACACAGAGGTAAGTGGTTTAGCCCAGTCCTAGTCTACTCAACTAGACCATGATTTCCCTTTCACCCTTTAGTACGAAAAAAAAAAAGATCAATATTTTACTTATTCATCTTATGAGTTTGTTATTTGATAATTTCAAGCATGTATATTATATGTTTTGATTACCCTCACATCCTCTTTTTTTTCCTTCCCACTCTCATTCCTTTAACCCCCTTCTCTCTCATTCCTTTAACCCCTTTCTTCTCCATAGAAGGCTGTTTCTCATGTCTACCCTGTTCTCTTGGTTTGAGGGGCTTTGGCCTTTTGTTAACAGACAGCTTTGCTCTCTGTTTTCACTCGAGACATCACTTTTAATAACAGGCTTACTTTTATTTTCATTAATGTGTTCGTCTGTGAGAATGATGTGTGTATAGTGTCTGTGTGTCTGTGTGTGTGTGCACACATGCAGAAGCCAGAAGAGGGCTTTTACATCTCCAGGAGGTGATGTAACAGTCAGTGGTGAGACCTTCAGTGTGGGTGCTGGCAACCAAACTCAGGTCCCCTAGAAGAGCAGCAAGCTCTCTTAACCACTGAGCCATCTTTCCAGTCCCATAAAAATCCCTTTTTATTCCCTGTTATCATTTTGATCATTGTAAGAAACATTTACGGAAGATTTGCTACATCTCACCAAGAAGGTTGCAGCCTACTATGTGTGAACAGCTTTCCTGAGCTCAGTGCAAAAGGAATGACTCCCTTTTCTCGGAGGAGTTTCCTCTTCTCTGCCTGATCTGGGGAACACAACCCACATTTTATCTAGGAATGGCACGTAATCCCTGGTGAAACTGCAGGTTCGACTTCCTGGAATGTCTTCCTGGAATGTCTCCTCATGCAAAAGAGAACCTTAAACCCCAGCAAGTGAAGTTTCACCTTAAGAAGAACCACCTCCCACTTTCCAAAGATTTATATAGTCCTTGTTCACCCAGAAAAAAAAGACTATGTGGACAAGCCATTTTGTTGAATACTGTCTGAGAGATCTATTTCTTTGAAGTTTGTCTAAAAGAACTGTGACATTACAGAGATGTAGCACTGAGATCTTCATAGCAGGGCCCTACCCCACATTCACTGTCTGACTGTGATCCTGCTGTCAAGGCACAGAAATCAACTCTGCTCCATTCTTCCCTGTTTGTGTGCAGTAGCACCTGGACTCCACAAGGAAAGAGGTGAAAAACAAAATCAAGAGGGTTAATAGTTTTACTTGCCCTTGAGAATGCCAAAGAAATATAGCCCCAAATGTGGCAGCTGCCCTGTGGGCCCTTGCTTCCTCTCAGCCTTCAAGTGCCTTCAATTTTCCTTGCTCAGTCAAGAGTTTATGCCTGGGTGTTGTCCTTCCTCTCAGGGTGACAGTTGTAACTGTTAACATGACATATTAGAATTCATGCCTTTGTTTTCTTATAAAATTCTAAACATATTTGGGTATTTAATGGCATACATGTATATAAAGTGACTTCAGACAGAAACCCTTTAAGCATGTGGGATTCTATCTGTCGGTGATTATTTCTGTGCCTTTATTCTGTTCTATATTTCATTTTATTTACTTTTTTTATAATATCAAAAATTTCCATTGTATACATTCATTTTACCAGGTATTGTAATGACATTTTAATCCAGGCATGTGTTTTACGCTGGACACATGTTCACCTTCTGCATTTTAAAGGTCAGGTTGTTAAAAAAAAACAAAAAACAAAAAAGAAACAAAACACATTTCTTAAGTTCTGTCCTAAAAAATCTAATCTCAGATAATAAGACAAGGACTATGTTCTTGAAAAACAAAACTATAAACTACAGACAATTACTTTAAGACATCGGTGATGAAAGAGACCTAGTAGAGCTTAGTGTAACTTTTAAAATCTTAAAATGTTTAAGTTTTCTTACATTTATGTGTGACAAGTTTACAAGATTGCCTTAATTTTGCAGACACAAAATTCCTTTGCCTAGCAAATCCAAACAGAATACTAGTCTCATGGGACTAAGTAGAACTAAAAAAAAAAAGTCCTTAATAACTTTCAGAGTGTACATAAACTGACAAACAGTCCTATGTGTCTCACATAGCAGCTGCTCGTGCATCACAGCGCTGTGATCCCTCCTCCTATGTTCTCCAGCATCAGCACCAGTTTGCTCTTAAGAGCAGGTTGAGATCATTGGGAGCACATTAAGTCTTCTTAATTGTTTTATCTGATGGCTCTGGGTATCCTGTGTGATATCCAGAAGGAGTCAGAAGACTGCTGCCGAGGCCCGGGCAGCCTTACTACATTCATCATTATCAGAGTGAAGAAAAAAATCTATTCGCTGCATCCACTTAGTGTTTCTTTCTTCCATTTTATGTTGCAACTGTAAGAGCTGTGTAGTAACTTTCACAGCATTTTAGGTATATGAAATTATGTTCCTTATAAATTATAATTTGTTGTATGATAAAGCAATTAGTTTAATTCCTTGACAATAGAATGAAAATTAATACTATCTAATATCTACTGCATGATTTAATCATTTTAAACATTTATAGCTGTATGTATTTATACCTCTTATTTATTTTGTCTTACATACCTAGCATTTTAATATAAATAGTATCAGTTTCATAGAAAAGCTCTTTTGGCAAGGATGTTATTGATACATTAACTAAACTCAGGTAATTATAAGCAATTAATCAATCAATGCGTATTTATTGGAGGAAATATTTTCCTGCACAACTCTTTAACAATAGGGAATGAATATGAATACACAGCATAATTCATTTTCTCAAGCAGAAAAAAAATATTAGAAGAGATATGCAATTGAATAATCCACCATGAAACCTAAGAATACTTGTTTCTGGGATTTAGAGGATTTAGATGACCTGAAGAAAATTGAAAACATATTTGGCAAGGCTGAAGCTCAGATTGAGTTTGAGGCTTTGATGTGAGGGGAGTGGGAGTTTAGCAGTTGGTATATACTTAAGCTGTGCAGTGTAAATTAAACCAGTAAATAGTGCCAAGTCGTAATGATACTGCAAGGCTATGATGACAGATTCAAGAGAAGAACAAGGTAGACCCACCCACATTTATGGTCTTATGTGACAGATAATAATAAAGAACATCTACTGTTAGTTTGTCCTTTTCTGAACAATGTTATAAGAAGTTTACATAATTAGTTATGCACACCATGAATCAACCATGAGTAGAAGCTACAGTTAGCATATGACTTGTAACCCAAGACATACATGTCAGAAGCTGGACAATATTAAGAAGTGGGGCACCCTTGAGTGGCGGGGTGTTGCACGATTTTCCCTGTCCAATCACTTTAGGCCAGTGGGAGACCTTCAATTGGACAGGGAAAAGGGAGGCGGAGCTAAGAGGAGAGAGGAGCTTCTCAGGGTAGGAAGAGGAAGGAAGATAGCTGCTGACATGTACCCAGGTGGCATTTTCCAGTCACTAGTAGCTATGACTTCACAAGATTAGAAATATTGGCATGAAGATTTTATCATAATCAGTTGGCTCTGAAATGTGATTGGTTAATTAAGCTTTAAGAGTCTTGATTCTACCAGTTTACTGGGTATGTGTTATGCAACCGTGAGGTTGGGAGTTCTTTTTGGTTACTGGAGTGTGGGACTGCCAGTTACAGGGTATTGTGACAGAGCGGGAACTAGCGACTCGTGAGACAAGCAAGCCAGATGCTGCCACTCCCGGGGCTAGCTCCAGAGAGTGGACGGCAGCGGCAGGGGCGTGAGAGCATGGTCCGAACCCATTGAGAATTAGTGGGTTCGTTTTTTAATATTTCCTGCAACGGTGGGGCTGTGCTCTCAGAAGGAATTGCAATAGTTCTCCTAAAACTTTAGTCAAACCCTGACTTCCTTCATGGTTGTTTTCTAACATACAATCCTGCCCTGTGCTACTGTTGACTATAGCATCTTCACTAGGATAATGGAGAATAACAACACACCCAAACTTCCAGAGCCATGAACTACATGATAGAAACGGATAGAAATCATACATCCTCAGACACTTCTTTATAGTACTAGAATATAGATGAATGCAGTACATGTCATGATTTTTATCTCACAGTGAGAGCGCAGACAACTGGAGAATGCCGTTAGCTTATTTTATACAATTGGAGGTGTATTGGGCTAGGATTTGCAGTCACAAAGTTTAACTTATAATTATATTCATGGAAATATTTCTCTATTCAATATCATTAGAGTCCATAGGTAGAATAAATACAGCCTTCCAAAGTAGGCAAGATTATGCCATCTTTCAGGTTGATACACTCTATCTTCAAGTTACAACTATAATAGCTACAGTTAAAACACCAGCTGACATGAGAATACATTGTTGACTTGATTCAAAATGGAATAAAAGGGAAACATCTAATCAACAATTAAACCAATAATTATAAACTGCCATATTATAATATGTGCCAACTAGTTTTAGAGGTTCGAAAGATATAATTTGGGGACTTTATAGTTAATGAAACAATTTATTGTTTGCATTTCTGAGTATCCATATTCATATTATAAATTCTTATTCACAAATATTTTCTTCTATCTATCACTTGTTTCCACTGATGACTTATGTATTTATCCTCAATACTTATATCAGGCTTTGAAGACCACAAAGGAAACAGGTACAAAAGACCTTCACACCACATGATGAAAACCAAGCTTGCTTGGTCATAAAGCCACTTAACTTGGCTTATCAGAATAGACTCTTAAATCATTACAAAGTTTGTGATGTCATTAACAGTTTTAAATTAGCCACAAAGAAGTGTGTTTATATCTTGAAAGTTGGAACATACGGCAAACAAAGACTTTATAAAAAATTAGTCAGTAAATGCAATTTTTACCCTTTCTTTATGAGAGATGTTTAGATTCCACCCCACCCTTTCAAATATCTTTTTTCTTTATTAAAAAATTCCACTGCCATTTTGTTCAAAGATGAATAGAATCCATGCTTCTTTAACATCTCATTAAGCATGTCATTTAACTTTTTTTGTGATATTCCAGACATTGTAGTGAGTTGATAGATATTGCAACTTTAAGGCCAGAAAATTGTAGCTTCTTGTTTGAGTTCTTCCCTGAAGTCTGAGAAGTAGTACGATTGGTGCTGAATTTTTATGAAATGTATATGAGACTTCATTGTTCACAAGCTTTCCATTGAATTCTGATGACTGGTAAAATACGCAATCTAGTCTGGTTTCATTTATAGTTACAACATTTGGAATGTTTTGGAACATAATGAACATTCCTACATTTATTTACTGATTCTGTAAGTACTGAAGAGAAAACTGGCATCCAACTTGCCAATGAGAATATTTAACAGCATTTGAAAGGATGAAAATGGTATGCACTTGTACAAGAGAACATTGTTTACTCTTGAGAAAGACTTAGAAAATCTTCCAGGGACCAGACATTACCTTCTTGATGCTAGTTATGACCTCCTTATTAAACACAATGAATAGAACTTTAGAACCACCCCCACTTCCACTTTAGTCTTTGACTATATCTCTAGGATTTTAGAAAAATAAATTTGTTAAATCTCCCAGTCTGTGATCCTTCCTTCCTGATGGAGACCTGATCTGGCACTGTAGACAGCAAATCATGGTCACTGCATTATTTCATTATACAATCTGTTTCTACTCCTATCTTACCTCATTCCTCTTCCAAGTCAGCCTGGACTTGGAATCAATGCTTTACACATGCTCCTGAAAGACCCTCTGTACCTCTTAGGCAAATGGTTGGAACTGGAAAATATCATCCTAAGTGAGGTAATCCAATCACAAAAGAACACACATGGTATGCAGTCACTGATAAGTGGATATTAGCCCAGAAGCTTGTAGTATTCCAAACACAATTCACATATCAAGTGACTCCCAAGAAGAAGGAAGGAGAGGCCCCTGGTCCTGGTAAGACTCATTGCAGCAGTGTAGTGGAATACCAGGACAGAGAAGCGGGAGGGGGTTGACTGGGGAGCAGGGGGAGGGAAGAGGGCTTACGGGACTTTCGGGGAGGGGGGAACCGGGAAAGGGGAAATCATTTGGAATGTAAATAAAGAATATAGAAAATAAAATAAAGAAAACAAACAAACAAACAAAAAGACCCTCTGTACCACTGCTGTGGTTAACTTTCCAAATGGAGTCCTTGTATTCTAAAGCCGAAAATCTAAAGCCTAAAGCTTTGCTTGCCTTTGGCTAGGGAGGAAATATGCAAGAAGATATAGCCAAATAGAATTTGTCCAAACTACTGAATTTGGTTTTAGAATTGTTGGAACTTAAAATCCCAAATCTGCCGTACCCAAGCTTTGCTAGTTATGACCTCCTTATTAAACTGCAGATGTTAGTAATTTACCGAGCTTGGTTTATTACTCAAATTCAATCTTTAGCAATTTAATAGTTTCATAATCATACAAATGCATCTGGTTATTCTCAGACCCCATTCAGCCACCCACTCAATGTTCACACCTTTATCACTTCTCTGGGGCTTACCGCACCAAGTGCAGAGTCATTCACCTGCACTTACCGAGCAGCCCACATCAATAGTAGCCAAAGCTCGTGATCGTTCTATGTATATTTTGTATAGAAATAAGCACAAGCAGATGCTTAGTACTGTTAGCCTTACTTCCATTCTAATTTTTAGTGTGTTCAAAGGGTTCTAGACTTGATGCGATATAGTTTGTGTCCTTATAAGAGAGGAGGGCACATATACACATACATACAGAGAGAGAGAGAGAGAGAGAGAGAGAGAGAGAGAGAGAGAGAAGAAGGAGGAGGAGGAGGAGGAGGAGGAGGAAAGGAAGACGACAATGACGACGATGAATACAAGAAGAAGACACAAAAAGAAGATACCTATCTATTAACCAGGAATAGAACTTTAGAACCACCCCCCCCACTTCCACTTTAGTCTTTGACTATAGCTCTAGGATTTTAGAAAAATAAATTTGTTAAATCTCCCAATCTGTGGTCCTTCCTTCCTCATGGACACCTGATCTGGCACTGTAGACAGCAAATCAGGGTCACTGCATTATTTCATTATACAATCTGTTTCTACTGCTACCTACCTCCTCCAGCTTCCTGACCCCCATGCTTGTAGGCTATGGGAAGGGTCAATGCATTATTTATTTAGTGGTCTGGTATAGAGAGTTTAGGCAGGTAACCAAAATGTGTATAAATGTACTAGTGGATTCATTGCTTCACAGCTCTAATTTTTGAGGTTGAATAACTGTTTTTCACCCATTAGTTTTTATATCCTTAGGTAATTGATTTTTAAATTTAAACCTTTGTTTAAATTTCTTTATCCAGGAAAAAGGGATAATAATAACATTTTCAAAAGCATATAAAAATGAAATAAATCAAAACATTTTAATGCAATGAACAGTCTGGAGTACCCAGCAGCTGGTAAAATGAAACTGTTATATGGAGACTCTTACCTTTTCCTTGGAGATATTAAAATGTAGTAAATAGAATTTTAGCAACCTGATTTAGTAACACTTAACATTAGAATGTTGGGATCTATTGCTTTTAAAACATTTTTTGGTACATATATGTGTTATTAGCATCTTTATAATAGGGAGCTAAATGATTCTTTTTCCATTTCCTGTGCGTGTACGTGTGCGCACACACACACACACACACACACACACACACACACTTCTTTATCAACACAAGAAGTAACATACTAGCACTTCCCTTATTTAACTAAAAAAATTAGTATGTATTGTCAAACTTCCTGGGGCTCTCAAGTCCCTATTTTGAAAACCTCAAGCAACACGTCTTCTGCTCTCTTGTTTAAGCAACATGGCTAATGTGCTACACAGTCCTTTGCTGATGAATGGAGTAAAAATAACTCCAGTTGAGTATTTTTTTATTATCACATTTTACTCTTAAATTAGTGCTATAAAACCAAGAATACAGTTTGAATGGTGTTTCCCTGATTTGAGATTATTGCCCTTCCTGTGTTTAGGTTTTGTTCCCTGAGGGAGTTGCAGAAACAACTGCCTGTGCACATTGTGATCACCTAATTCAGTTATATTATGTTAATAAGCTTTAATATGGTGTGGCCTTGGGTTTATATGCACAAACCTTATTATAAGTCAAAATAATTCTGATCTTAATACATCCCCTGTAGGGATACGATAATAAGAACCACATGAGCAAATGCTGCAGGTGGTTCTTTGCTAATGGACAGGGATCTTTCTGCTATTTGATTCGGAGATCAAAACCCAGAGAGACAGTAAATAAGTAACATTTATTTTTAGGATGTAATATTTGCCTTCCCATAATAAGGGAACTTTTCTCTTAAAAAAGCCTCACTCATCAGCCACCATGAGAGCACTAAAAACATGCTAGGTATGTGCTTTACTCCTCGTTGTCAAATAAGCAAGTAAATCAATGTATTGTACAGATAGCTGTGCTATAGTTGTACAATATGTGTGCAAAAATGATTCTTTTGTGCTCATGGCTTTGTGCTATTGTATGGCTGCTCCGCAGTTATAAAAGCTGTGATAAGAGTGATTGACTCAACCTATGGCTGAGTCAGATCTAGGGATCATTTCATTTAACGTCAAGACTAATTTTTACTTGATAGTAGTGATGTCTTTCATTTATATACTGTAATAATGGTTAGAAAGAAAAAAACACAATTGTGAGGCTATTTTATTTAATCTTAAAATAACATCTTTGATAAAATATGAAAAATATGAATTATATTTTAGTAGATATTCCATATAATGATTTCCAGAGTTGATGGGTTTCTTTTTTGTTTGTTTGATTGTTTTTTAACCTTATTTCAGTCCCTTAGCCTCAATAATCTAATGTATAAAATGGGTAAGACACATTACGTTAGAATTTTTCCTCATGATATCTTTACTGATTGATATTTACTTTAATGAGGCAACTCTAAGAAAAAGAGTAAAATGTTATTCCCCAGTGAGAATGCAGGAGACCTCCACGTTTCTCTTTAGTCTGTTTCTAGTATCAGAGGTGTAATGGCCGACTCAAAGTATTTTACTTCACAAATAAGATACAGAGTTTCTTAAGTATGGAATTACTCAGGCAGAATACCAACTTGGTCGCTGCACCTCACAGTGAGTATTGGCATCTGTACTTCATATCTGTAGACTTTGAGGGACTTTGATGGAAGATTATTTCTGATATTTAGAAAAAGGGTAGGCTGTCTCTTGGAGATTTCTAGCTGCTATGATTGACAACTGGTTTCAGATATTTCTTTTTTTCATCGCTTTCGTTATATGTGAGTATATATCAAAATGAATTGATGAGCGATGTGCAATGAAAGGAAAGTGGGATTTTTCTACTCTTGTGATCTCCAAAGATCTTAAAGAAATCATTTTTAAAACAAATTGATTAAATATCACTTATAAAAGCTCAAGTGGGACTTTTCTTTTAAATATACAAAAGAGATCTGGGACTTAAGGTAGAGGCACTTTTAAACTGAATGCAAGCCAGCTTTGAGGTAAGCAAACTTGTATTGAATTTTCTCTTTAGCGTTAATGATTCAAGACTGATTTATTCAAGTCTGCAGACGATGTGTTTCTGAACAGTGATTATCTGCAAGGAATGTATACATCTTTCAGTCTAATGTTTGCTATTGATTAATTAATGCATTGGGCCTTACATATGCTAGTCAGGTGCTCCACCACTGAGCCACATCACCAATGCACTTTACAGTCTTTCTGCTGCTATTGTCATTTTCACTAAGGAAAACTGTTGTTCAGAAGTAATGACATCACATAGTAAATGTGTAGGTGTGATGCTGAGTGACTTTCCTGAGGTCTATATCTTGTTTTTCAAGCTGAACTCAATTTAAAAAAAATAATTAAAATTGTATTCTTGAAAGAGATAAAAGTTTAGGGGACCATAAACCTAAACCTTTGCAACTGGGGATGCTTAAATTCCTTGAGGATAAGATTCTTTCTGTAAAAGCAGGGCCATATACGCTTCTAGTTGTCCACAGCCAAAGTATTGACTAATTTGTTGATCTTGGAAAACTACCATTTACAATATATATATAAAATTGCTAAAATTTTACCTTTGTGCAAAAACAGAGGTGATTACTTTTTTTCATGATTATCAAGATTCTACAACACATATTTTTCTAATTTATGCTGTGTACTCCGTTTATACCACTTGCTCTGGTTTCCTGAGGTTCACTAGTGGACCAGAAGACTGCCAGCACAGAGGCGAATTGTAGTACTGCTTGGCAGTACCACACGGTTCTTTTGGGAGAATTAACTTATGGTTGTAAAATGATAATCATTAGAGAGAAAAATGCCCTCAAAATATCATGTTAATCAAGTACATAGTATGTAAGGTGCCAAATTAGTGTGAGTAGCTTGGCTGGTTTGGGAATTAGAAAGAATTTGAAGGAAAGATGACATATGTCTCCATTGTTATGAGACATACATTATCTTGGCCATTTAAAAATCATAAAGTCTTCAGTATAGCAAGACTCCATGCAGGGGCATTGTTTCATAAGACCTAAGCTTTGGTTTGTGCTGTGAGTATAAAATGATGCTATAGAGCACTTTCTCTTTAGCATCATATCCTCTTTAAGATGTGCCCTGGTTCTTACGCTTGACATCCTTAGCAAATGTTGATGATAATTCCAGATAGCTTTATCCACCCTATTTTCCTGTTAGAAGCAAGGCATTCAATACTGAATTTAGATTTCAGAAACTACTAACGGGGATAAAATATTGAGAAATAGGGCACTTTTCTTTATTATAATGAATATGCACACATTAATTCCTCATTGTGACGTTCCTTCTACCATACCGCGACTTCTGTTGTGCACTGCTTGCATCTTTCCGTCATACCTAAAGAACAAATCCTTCCCACCCTGTATAGGAGAACTAACAAACAAAGTCCCCTGCTCTGTTTTTCCCTCTGCTGGCTTACAGTTGTTCCCTTCCTGCTGTTCTATCTCCAAGCAGACTGTACCAGACCAGCCATCTGTTGCCAGGTCACAGGTGCCTCTTCTGAAGGATGCTCTCATTCTCCCATCCCACATCTAAATGCCTGCATATTGCTATCCACTGTTTTTGCCACCTGCGGAAGAGCTGACAAAACAGGTCTCTATTTGGTATTTTTGGTTTTGCATATTCTTCTAACAAATAGAAGTCTTGTTTCTTTCTTTCTTTCTTTCTTTTTTTTTTTTTGCAGATGTGCATGATATAGAGTTCTTTCTGAAAGAAATATTTTTTCCTGGGATGCATCCCAGGCTCCCCAGTGTTTAAGAATTATGCCACATCACAGACTACAGTAAGTGGAACATACATGCAAGGCTCTTTCTATTAATCTGCATGGTGTGTGTTTAATTTGATAATTGAACATTATGGTTTTATTTACTGATATGAAATTTGGACTTGGGGTTTCTGTATTTTATTAATAGTATAAAGAAATAAAAAAAATAGGTGGAGAAGCAACAGGGATCTATATTTCAAGCAGATCGTACGGCAGAGCCTCATCTCTGGTAAGGGTAGCATGGGCTGCTTATAATAATCCTATCTCTTTCCTGATCACTTCCCATGGATGTCAGGTTGTCTGGGACACAGACCTTTCTGATGATGCTGAATAGCATGTGCCATAAGTCTTTTAACTTATAACTTTTTTTTTTCATACCATACCTGGTGAATTTCAAGGACACAGCCTTCAATTTTAAGTTGAGAAAAGCATTTCTATGGGGATCTAAGACAAGATATACCAGGAATATTATATTCTATAAGCATAGGCGTCTTAGAGACTTCAAAACTATTTTGTGCAACAGAAATATAATATATAACATGTAGGTAATGCTGGTTTTTCTAGCAATCACACTAAAGAGAACTAAATGAAACAGGTACAGGGGTTAAAGAGTTGATTAGGTGCTCAGTATGCTTGCTGCAGATGCTTACAAGGTTGAGCTCAGGTAAAAAGCTGAGGGTGACAGGGGACACACACAATCTTAGAGGGAGGGACAGCAGGACCCTAGGGTTCATTGTCTAGCTGGTCTGGACAGACAGCTACCTAAGATTCAGTGAGAGACTGGCTTAAAACACAATGGTGGAAACTGAAGAAGGCAACCCATGGTGACCTCTGACCTTCATATGTGCACACACAAGTATTTAAGTACCTCTCTATCATGCTTGTCTCTGACTCTGTTCTTGTCTTTGTCTATCTTTGTCTCTGCCTCTGTCCCTCCTCTCTCTCATACACACATATGCATATGTACAGGTGCACACACACACGTATACATACATGCCTACACACAAAAACACATACAAGAACACACACACACACACAAATACACATATACACACACACAGGGCAAAGCAAACACAGAATTAACCCACAGTAGGATCATGCTACCACCAGGAAACACAAACTACTTAACCAAAACCCCAGTGCCAGGCAAGGGAAACCTCAAATTGAGTTTTTAGTCAGAGTGTTGGACAGCTCCCCTTTCCAGCATAGGCTATTGTTATCATCCTTGGTTGCTGGAGAGAATATGCAGGAAAAATCTCATTATAGAAGTCACTGCATAATTGAGACACAGGACATGGAGAATTCAGGATAGCACTGACCTAGAAGGCTCTTGCTTGAAGGCTAGATTTCACAGTATTGGAAGCTGCTATTCAAGGTCCCAAGGCAAAAAGTTGTCAACACTCCTAACCAGAGGTAAAGCCTGACAACCAAAACAACAGTGCGGCCAGCAAGATATCATCATTCATTTAACAATCACACTTGTATCTTGGGCATATCCAGTAGCTGCCTAATTGAACTTAAAGTTCATTCAGTTGGAGGAAACTTATGCATAATACAATAAATCTATCCAGTGGCTAGAGAGGTCATAAGCATTAAGGGTAAACCTACCAATACTATATTACTAAAATAATATACTTTCAAACTGCTTCTTAAATACCAATTTTTATATTCAAATATAAATTTATCTCTCATATATAACCAAAGAGGCTCCTTTTTGTATCAGAAAGAGGTTACTACATAGATTTACAACTGGTTGTAATGCATAGAACAGGTGGCAAGTTAGCTCCTGTTAGTACATCTATATAGCTGCCTACAACATGGACAGGAAACCAACTTTCCAAACACCCTACCTTTAGATAAAGAACTACAAGCAGTCGCTGGATCAGGGTGGAGAAGGAACCAGTTCCTTTTCAGAAATGAGACCTGAGGGCTAAGTGGCCAGCCCTAAACATCCCCTAAAAGACAACTCTAGCTGAATTTCGTAGATTATAGAAGAAGCAATGAATTCAAGATGAGGTGGGTGTAGAGGGTTGAATGGAAATGATGCATAAAATATTTTTTTTACAGGAATTCCTAAAATAAAGGAAAAAATACAGATTTTTCAAAGATTGGGGTAGCTTTGGAAATTTGCTTTAGGAAGATACTAGAGGCTGGGGATGTATCTTAGAAAGAAGTAAAATGTTTGATAGGTGTTTGGAAGGTCTGGGTTCTGTACCGAGCACTCAAACGACAAACAACCCAGAATAATTTAGTGTAACAGAAAGTAGCTTAGTGCATGCAAATCAGCCAAGAATCCCATCTTCTTGCATCATCAACCTATGAAATAACACATTATAGATAGAAGTGAAGGACCAACAGTGTAGAGTAAGGGCTGGAAATAAGTCAGTACTTCCAGTGCAAAGAAAAATATTAGGCTGAACATTGAAAATCTCTAGGAAAAACACTCAACATCTTATTCTTGCCATTGTAGCATGACCTCTTTAAAAGCTCTCATCTCATTTCCAAAAGGAAATAGAAAATCGATAAAAACATCAACAAGTAAAGTAAGCCAGGTGCTTCAAAGAGGAAATAGAAAATCAATAAAGCACCCAGCAAAGTAAGTTCGATGGCAACATTTGTAACGGAAATTAGTATATGATCAGAGGAAGAAAGTCTATGGGCCTAATATACAGAATGATTTAATATCTTAAAGACCTGGAGAGATATGGATTCCTCAGAGATCTATGGGGATTTTCTTTCTTGGCTCTTGAAACAAAGAGTGGCTATAATGACTCACTGTGCTACAGTTATTGCATACATAGTTGCAAGTTAGCACATTTTAAAATTATAGGTCTTTATGTTATTTTACATTTTATTCAGATTGAATTTTTGATACAAAACTTAGGTATAAGATGATAACAAGTTGTGACTTTCATTGTTATCAGTTTTTCTGGTATTCACAATCATTCTGCCCAAGTGTTACATTTGGGTATTTCTTTTAGTTTAGGCATAATGTAAATCTTTCTTCTCTTTTATCCACATATTTAAAGGACATAATATTAGCTTTCATAAGGCTGCACATATTTATAGAACAAGGATTAACATATGAGCAAGAATCTAATCCCTTTTAAATAACTTTTAATCTATGTAATTTATAATGACTTTTAAATTACCTCGAGATATTTTTAAATGGCAAAACCATTAGAATTATGAAATTGCATTCCAAGTTTAATGGAGATAATACTCTAGTTACTTTGATACTATAAGATAGGCAGTAGAATAAATGCATTTCGAAAAGATTTTTAAGTTTTAATTTTAATGAAGAAAACTGAAAGTAAGATGAATATATGGTTTAAAATTGTATTCTAATGTTGCTTCTAACTATACAAACAACCTTTTTAATTTAGAATAGACTTCATGTTTACAGAAATTTGGGGGTGATACTATTTTCATCCCGTTCTTAAAAATGTACCGATATTTTTGTCAGTATTTTCCATATCAGACTATTTAAAAATTATGTGTAGCCCTCAGCTAAGTAGTGGGGAATTGAGTTCTACTTCCATGGAGAAGGAATATGTGGATAGGTTCATTGAAATTCTACGTTGGAGACCTATACATCTTTGGTGACTATTTGTTCACGTGTACGTATGAACTTTTATATTTTTTTATTGAATATATTCTTCATTTACATTTCAAATGTTATACCCATTCCTGGTTTCCCCTCTCCTTGAAAATTCCAACCCTTCCTCCCACCCCCTGCCTCCAAGAATATGCTCCTCCACCCAACCCACTTCTATGACCCCCACTCGATTTCCCCACACTGGGGCCTCTGTTGAGCCTTCACAGGACCAAGGACCTCTCCTCCCACTAATGCCCGACGAGGCATCCCTCTGCCAATCTTTTGGCTGGAACCACATGTACCCATTGGTTGATGACTTAGTCTCTGGGAGCCCTGGGTTGTCTGGTTGACCGACATTGTCATTCTTTCCATGGGGCTACAACCCCCCCCCACCCCCCCAGCTCCTCCAGTCTGCCCTCCAACTCCTCTATTGTGAACCCAGCGCTCAGTCCAATGGTTGGCTGTTAGTAGTCACCTCTGTATCTGTAAGGCTCTGGCAGGGCCCCTCCAAATGACGACCATAACAGGCTCCTTTCTGTACGCACTTCTTATCATACATATTAGTTTTGGGTTTGGTGACTGTTTATAGGATGAATCCCCAGGTAGGACAGTCTCTGGGTGGCCTTTCCTTCAGTCTCTGCTCCACTCTTTGTCTCCATAGTTGTTCCTGTGATTATTTTGTTCCCTTTCTCAGAGGAACCAAATCACCCCCACTTTGGTCTACCTTCTTCTTGAGCTTCCTGTGGTCTGTGACTTGAGAAAAATCATCCTATGTGGCTTAATTTTGCTTTTTGGGATGCTCTAGATGTGAGCTGTTCTGTCTCATTAACATTCCACATGTATGTGTACATGTGCTTTTGTTTGTCTGAGCTCCATAGTCTCTGGCCTTACAAGATGTTTCAAAATTCCCTTACACATTTTTTTTATTGCAAGCCTTAAATTCATTATTTCTCAGGGAGTTCTTGTTCCTTGTATTGCAGAATAGTTTTAGCAACTATTAGATTGTGGTCAATTTATATGCTCATTGTTAATAGCCAGGTTTTATTATTTCTAAGATTCTCAGTTGACATTATGAGAGTAGAAGAGGCTCTGCATGTGGACTTGTTATTTTATATGCATATATATATTATATGATTTAGACAGAATTTTTGGACTAGACATGCATGTACACAGGCACCTATTTTCACCATTTTTTTGTCTATGGTTTTAGGAATTATGTTAGTAACAAAAGGTTACATTACTGTCTTATTGCTACTTTGTAGTTGTGGGTTACTGTATTTTAATGGGGGTAATACTGATCTACTAGTACTTACCTGCTTCTCCTTCTACACATATCTTGTTTTTTAAACAGGGTTACTATTTGCCTATTTTGTTTTAAATAGTGGCCTTTTCCATGTTCCAAGGTTTTTAAATAGTTTTTAATTTTTGAGATTATAATGCAATTATATCATTCCCTCCCCTGCTTCTTTCCTCCAAACCTTCCAAAAAGTAAATGGTCACTCCTGAAAATATATGCATAGAAGTAACAATCAGATACTAGCCAATTTATATGCTCTTTGTTAATAGCCAGGTATTATCATTTCTAAGATTCTTAGTTGACATTATGAGGGTAGAACAGGCTGTATTTATGGATATAGGAAAACACACACATACACACACACATGCATGCACACACACACATGCACACACATGCACGCACACACACACATACACACACACACACACTCACACACACAGAATATTAGCTAAATTTTTCATGGTCCATAAAATTCTTATTTTTTAAACATCAAATCTTTCCATATTTAAAAATCTGACAGCTTATACTGTGTCCAATTTTGCTTACTATTATAAGGGGTTGCTGCTTTACCAAAGGGACAGCATCACCTTACTTTTCTAACCATTCTTGTTTTGGTTTATGAAGTTCCTTCAATATATGACTTATTCTTGTGGCGTAATTTCTTTATTAGACTTTGACCACAACAATCATTAAAACAAACAAACAAATAACCACCAAACCCACCAAAACCCACAAACAAAACCAATTCCATGGCTGACATTCTTCTTCATGAATTGTCTTTATGTGTAGTTCCATCATGTGATCATGAGATCCAGGACCACAAGCCAGCTTGTGTAGCTAATGCTGATCTTTTCATAAAGGACAGAAATGAAAGATGCCAGAGTCATCTGCCACCAGTTTTAATCATTCTGCTTGTATATGGGAAGTGTGCCATGTGCCCTTTGTCTTTAATCAGTGTCCACTAACTGAGTCAGAGAGGGCATATACTCTTCAGTAGGAGGCTAAGGGAAGTTGATGACAGAGGGTTGTGATATATAGAAATATATCATGGGAAATGAGAGAGTTGTAAAATTCACCCGAACTTACTAATTTTGTTAAAATATGAATGTGTTATGATTCAGTAAAGCTATTATTCGTCAGGGAAACTTTTAAAAATTCTCAAAACAAGATAGAAGTTTATTTCCATAAGTGTACAAGCAAGTACTTTGGGGCTAGTACTGAACTCAACACTGTAGAGAGCTAAAGCTCTTCTTAACTTGTTATTCAGTTATATAAGACTCAGTTTAAGGTAGTTGCAGGCATCATTATGGAAAAAAAAGATAAAGAAAACAAAAATACTATTCCCCAAAGCACCAAGAGTAACACTTATAGGGTAGATTGCAGACATACAATTATGCAACTAAAATAGTCACATAAGTACATTCTTGATTCTTTGTGTCTAATTGACATGTGCCAGGGTGCTAGTTACTTTTATATGTCAACTTGCCACAACTGAGAATCACCAGGGAAGAGATCCTCAACTGAGGATTGCCTAGCTCATCTTGGTATGTGGTTTTGTCTACCCAGAACTGTTTTGATTATTGATTGACTAGGAAGATTCAACCCACTAAGGTAGGTACTATTCCCTCTGAGGATGCTCTTGAATCATGGAAGTGAAGAAATCTGTCTAAGCATAAGCAACGCAGAAACCAGTGAGTATCTGTTGCTGTCTGTTTTTAACTGTGGAAGGTAGGCAATTAGTTAGTTTGAGTTCCTGTCATGACTTCCCCTCAGTGACCATCTGAAACCTGGAATTGTATGTCCAATAACTCTTTGTCTCCTAAAGTTTCTTTGAGTCACATTATTTGTCATAGAAAATGGTTTGGAAATGAAAGTGTATCCTCAAGACTTGTTGCAATTTTTTTGAATTAATAAAATAAAGTGTGGAGATGATAAAACAGCAAAAAGACAGAAATATGGGAAATAAATTGCAAAATTATGGCTTAGTGTAGTATAAAATACAAGGAAATAATAACAGACCATGAGCTGAGGAGAAATATGTTTGAAAGATGATAATAATCTTGAATAATTTTGTATTATTGAGGAAAACACAAACCGATCAGGTCCTTAAAATGGCAAAATTAATGCATTGCTAAAGTAGTGAACCATCTTAACAATCTTAAGTCAACATAGTCCAAAACTTCATTTTAGTCTTTAACAGTCTTCATTTTGTTGAAGTGATTTATGTCCTCTAATATTCTTTGAAAATTGCAGTAAATGAATCTTTGAGATTCCTGAAGCATGCTTAGATGTTCAAACATTACCTGAACAAACTGGGAGACTAGAAAGTCATACAAAAGAGAAAAAGTTAAGATGAAAATTCTAATCTGTATTCTGTAAAATTGAAGAATTAAAGTTTATATTGCACTCCAAGATACAGACTTAGAACCATAAATATACCACCTAGAACAAAGTAATACATGTAAATTTAAAAGGCATAGTATCATCCTGAGTGAGACAACCCAGTTACAAAAGAACACACATGGTATGTACACACTGATAAGTGGATATTAACCCCAAACCTCAGAATACCCACGATACAATTCACAGACCACATGAAGGTCAAGAAGAAGGAAGACTAAAGTGTGTATTCAGAGGATGCAGAAGACTGACTTGGAACTTCTTCATCTTGGACTTCCTCCTCTTCTTCAACGACTTCTTCCTCGACAATGTGGACAATCTCCTCCCTTTCATCTCCACGTGGTCCTTCTTCAGGCAGTCCCCGATCACAGCAGAGGAGAGCCCAGAGCCTCAACAGGACTCACAAACAGCAGACAGAGGAGCTGTGACCACTCAAGGCACCACAATGGGAGCAGGAGGACTGGTGAAGGGGTCTTTGTCTGTTGCTGCAGTGACTGGTGGCCCTGTTTTCTGGGCCACCAATCACTGCACATCCCATAATTTCTGAAGATCAGACCGCAGCCCTGATGGCCCGTCTCTTTGAAATGGGATTCTGTGACAGGCGGCTGAACCTAAGGCTGCTGAGAAAACACAATTACAATATCCTGCAGGTTGTGACAGAGCTCCTTCAAGTGAATAACAACGACTGGTACAGCTACTGCTATTGAGGACTGACCTTGTATTAAATAACTGCCTGCCGCTCAGAAGTGGTCTCTATGCCGTCATTGCGGGGGCGGGTGGAAGCCCTTGCTTGCTTTTTAATCTGATGAATCTATGTCGAGTGTCTCTGAATTGTCAAAACAGTACCTGTTAACAGTATTTTTTGGAGCAAATCAAAGGCCAGAACTTAAATTTTCACTTTAGAAATGGGATGAATGGTAGGAAGACAGTTTTCAACTGATCTGGACAGAACTCTTCGCCGCTGTAGTACGTGGAAGCATGTAACTTGGACTTCCTGTAGAACGCTTTTCCGTCTGCTTGTATTGAAGTTGAGTATTTTCCTTTGGTTCATGTGGATGTTTTTAATGGGCTGTTAAACGTTAGTTTGGTTTTTCAGTTTTTTAAAGATTAACCTTGAATGTTTTCAAAAATTATTCTCCTAATTTCTATAACCAATCCCAAGCTTCACAGCTACTTTGTAAAGACAGCAGATCAAGAAAGTCATGTTCCTAAAAGACTTAGTAAATAAACAACACTTTGCTTTCAGAAGACCTGGCAGGAACCTGGAGGACGGAAGGCATGCTGGTTAACCCACAGCACCTACTGAGCAGTGTCTGTCAAAGTAATCTTGCATAAATTTTATTTAAGGAAAATCCTGGGTAGTGTGAAATATTTTGCTAATCCTACAAAGAGGGGGAAAACCCACTTGTTACAGAAAGAGAAAGTTAACAGTCATCCTTTTTCTGATTGTCACAGCAGATTGTAAAGAGAACAGGTATGTGCAAATATTCATCTCAGTAAGGTGTGGGTGTTGGGGAGGGGTCACAGAAATGCTGGTGACTTCTCGAATGTGTGTAATCCCCTTCCGAGGTGTCAGGGCCTAGAGAGCCAAGAACTGGAAGTAGGGCTTGGGGGCTAACCCACAGAAAGGTTGGTTTGCCATTAGAATAAACGGGAAGACGCTTCCTTTCAGAGTCCTAGATCTCATTTAGTTTATAAAAGGGAGCTTTGGGTACGGATGGTGAAAGAAGAGGCAACAGAACACTAAAGATTTTATTCATGGTAAGAGTTTGAGAGAAGGTGTCTGGACTCCGGCTCAAAGAGGAGAGAGAGTTAAAATAGTATTATTTAACTTAGTTGGTATTTATAATAAATGGCGATTTTAATTGCTCATGATATGTTTATTTACAGTCTAACTCTTGAATGCTTCTAAATAAACCACAATTCAAACTGCAAGCCCAAAAATAAAAATAAAATAAAAGTGTGGATTCAGTCCTGCTTAGAAGGGGGAACAAAATACTCAAAGGGGGATGTATGGAGACAAAGTGTGGAGCAGAGACTGAAGGAAAGGCCATCCACAGACTGCCCCACTTGGGGATTCATCCCAAATACAGACACCAAACCTAGACACTATTGTGGATGCAATGAAGTGCTTGCTGACAGGAGCCTGATATAACTGTCTCCTGAGAGGATTTCCCAGAGCCTGACAAGTACAGAGGCAGATGCTCACAGCCAACCATTGGACAGAGCCTGTGGTCTCCAATTTAGGAGATAGGGCAAGGACTGAAGGAGTTGAAGGGGTTTGCAATCCTATGGGAAAAACAACAATATCAACCAACCAGATACCCCAAAGCTCCCAGGAACTAAATTCCCAACCAAAGAGTACACACGGAGGATGGCCTTGTCAGGGCATCAGGGAGAGGAGAGGCCCTTGATCCTGTGAAGACTCGATGCCCCAGTGTAGGGGAGAGCCAGGGCAGGGAAACGGGAGTGGGTGGGTGGGTGGGTTAGAGAGCACCCTCATAGAAGCAGGGGAAGGGAGGATGGGATAGGGGGTTTCCTCAGTGTAAACCAGGAAAGGGGATAACATTTGAAATGTAAATATATAAAATAATCCAATAAAATAAGCAGTAGCTAACAACAACAAAAGCATAGTAGCATGTTATAGCATAAGGAGAATACTATGCTTAGTATTTCATTTGTTGTGTTTTACTAAGTAAAATGTTTGTATGAATGGCCACAGTAGATAATGTTCATTTCTGTGGAAATTAGGTTGACATTCTTTATCTTTTATAAACGATAACAAAGGCTGGCCTTAATATTTATAAAGTCAATCTCTATGTCTGTCTCTATCTCTCCGTCTCTCTGTGTATATCTCTCTGTCTTTCTGTGTCTCTTTGTCTGACTCTGTGTGTGTGCATGTGTATGCGTGCCTGTGTGGGCATGTGTGCACATGTATGTGAGCATGTGTGTGTGTATGTGTGTGTGTGTGTGTGTGTGTGAGCATGTGTGTGTGTGTGTGTGTGAGCATGTGTGTGTGTGTGTGTGTGTGTGCATGTGTGTAAGTTACCAGCTGAATGTATGTGGAGCATTTGGATGCTTGAAGATGGTTTTATAATCTTGGCTACTGACTATGAGATACTCATTTTCTATTTAGCTCTTAAAAAAAAAATAAGTGCATTGATTACCAGAAATGCTTAAGAGTCGTGAGGTTAATTTTCATTTTTATTTCTCCGTGTTCATGTGTTTACCCTCTTGTTCTTTTATGTCTTTAAGTCTAATTTTATTTTAACACAGGATGTAAATGCAGAAATTTCTAACATCATACATCTGGAGGATTAATCTGACCTTTAGAATATCAGCATCATAGGAATCTAGGGAAATATATGCTTATGAACATTTAATAACTCTACTGCCATGACTTAGTGAAAAGTTCCCTGTTTTTGTATTATGAAAATATAGCTCTGGGAGTATGGTTGAAAAGTTCAATGCACAAATGTTAAAGAACTGGTAGAATTTCGAATGTCTGCATTGTTCTTAATGCAAAAATTCTACTTTGTTAGAGCTGGGGAATACTTAAGTCTTGGTAATAGAGATGCCAACAAGGAGAGACTACACAATAACTATATAATATCTGAGATGGCCATGCAATGCCCAGGGCTGGAGAGATGATTCAGTTGGTAAACTGCTTGCCGTGCAAGCATGGGCCTTGAATTTGGAAGCCCAGAACCTATGTGAAAAGCTAGATATGGAGACACACCAGCAGTCCAGTTCTGGGAAGCAAGAGAGGAGAGGGGCTTGCAGGTCAGACAGTCTATGCAAACTGCAGAGGTCCAGCCATTTCAATGTGGTTCAAGGAGAGGAAGATACCTGATGTTAGTCTTTGACTTGCACATTTGCGTGAGACCACACATGAACCTCTACACAAGTACGCATTCTTTCCCTCCCTCCCTCCCTCTCCCTTCCTTTCCCTCTCTCTCTCTCTCTCTCTCTCTCTCTCTCTCTCTCTCTCTCTCTCTCTCTCTCTCTCTCTCTCTCACACACACACACACACACACACACACACATACACTCCAATAAACAGCATACTCATGTATGAAATAATCATATTAAACATTGATCCGAATTCCCAATGTTTGCCTCAGAAGTTACTTGAAAGAATTGGTTCACCTATGGGCTTAAATTTTCTTTTTGTTCTCCTCTGATAACAAAGGCTTTTAGAAGATAGAAAACTGCCCCCACCTCTTTTCCACTCAAAAAGCTGTGGTTACTCCATTGTTTCCTCATACCAGTGGCATTTAGAGGGGAGACAATGTGTCCTTCCAGATTTTCTACCCCAGGTTTGGTGTTTGCCAAATAGCTTTGACTCTGCTAAAAAATCCCCTTGTTGGGAAAATGCTCAATATTAACCTTCTCCCAACTTTTCTGGGAGGAGGCAAATATGTTGAATAAAGCTCAGAGCCATTTGCTGTTCAAAGGCCTTCAGATCTTGCACCGAGCTCCACAGATTCCAAGCCTTTGGCACAGTTTCTGCAGCACACTTTACTTTTTTTGACAGCAGGAAGAGCTCTTTGGCCCACTTTCTCTTCTAAACTTTCACTAAACGTCAAACTCCTTCCCCTCCCCCCTTTTCTTTTGCTAAAGCTCGTGATCACATGCAGAGTAAATAATCTATAGACCATGATCCGCTGTCCTGTCAGGCTTGTTATCCACAGTCTAAATCTCAATGTCGGGGAAACCTGCCTGGTAAGTATTCCCGGGTAGTTTTTCTAACTGCCTCCCCCACAGGTACCCATCATCATTGCTTATACACTCAGAACTCCCTCATAGCATGCTGACTATATTTGGAAGAACTAATTGGTGGTTCTGGTGTCTTTGTTAAGAAAAAAGTGACACTTTTTGAAGTTAATAAAAATCTCTTCAGCTACAGCCTTTTATCAGATGTAACAAAACATTGTTTGAACAAATATGCTCTCAGTAGTGGTGACAGTTCATTTCTGCTTCTCCTAGACATCAACATCTTAGGAGAGCAAAGGGAAGGAGAGGTTCCTTAAAGGCATAAAATTATTTTTCGGATAATGGCAGTCCTTTATAGAAAAAGGCCTTTGCAAATCAATAACACAATTAAATTAGGTTCCAATTGGATCGTGTCAGCATTTTTGTAATATATAATTAGGTAAGATGGGTTTTCAATTATTTCAAAGAGACTTTCAGTATATATTGAAATGCTCCTGACTTTTGAAGGTTATTTATGTGCTACCACAATTAAGAAAGCAACTGGTTATTCTATTTGGTTGCTAACATCAAGAATACTAAAATAAAAAAGCTCCCTTTCGATCTGTGAAGTTTTTTTCTTTTCTTTTTCTTTTTATTAGATATTTTCTTTATTTCCATTTCAAATGTTATTTCCTTATTTTCCCTCCAAAAACCCACTATCCAAACTCCCCTCCCCCTGCTCACCAACCCACCCACTCCCACTTCCCTGTTCTGGCATTCCCTTATACTGGGGCATCGAGCCTTCACAGAACCAAGGGCCTCTCCTCTCATTGATGTCTGACAAAGCCATCCTCTGCTACATATGCAGCTGGAGCCACGGATGCCTCCATAGACTTTTGCATGTGTGAAAGAGAGAGAGCTTATTTATTATCAGTTACTGAAGATCATCCAAAATTAGTTTTTGCAATACTTTGAACCCCAGTGCAAGGTGCACTAATTTTTTTCGTGCTCATTTGTGAGTGTTAAATCATGTACACTCTTTTTCAGTGGAAACATATCATCCATTTCATATGGCACAGCATGGAAGAGCGGCTGGGGGCACTCATTTCTCCCTTTTCATTGATAGGAGTTATACCCTCACCCCCTGAAAAGTGTAAAATCTAATTAGAACAGATTGAGATAACCTTAGGCCTTTTTTTCTAAAAGAAATTTAAATGCTACCACTGACTACATTACAGTGCTCTATTATCAAGTATGATATTGAAAATATGGAAAAAAGTATCTGTTCTCATAAATGGATCAACCACGCTGCTTTCTTTTTTTTAAAATTGAGATATTTGTTTATTAACATGAGTATAAAAGAGTAACTGATCTAATTATTTTGTTTTGTATTTGCTTGGCTAATGATCTTCTAAATTCAGTTCATTAGTTTAGAAGCGGCATAATCATCAAAAGTGGTATACATATACATGAAAAAAGTGTGTAGAGACTATCTGGGTGGGGAGCAGATATATCAGTAAAATGTATATTATTTTAACGAAAGTAAAATTCAGATGGCTAATACAACCAAATATTCACATAACCAAGCTGACAAAATGAATACAAGCTATTGTTAGCATCTTTTCAATATGATTGTATCTTCACACTAGTTAAATGGGCCTTTATCAAATCCCTTAAAGTTATCAATCAATGTGGTAAGTTTATTTTTTTCTTATTCACACTATTCATTAATTATGCCATTCACGCAGACAATTAATTTTGTTTTCAATCCCTCATACTGCGTGAACTACAAGTGACAAACATGGCTGTAAAATGCTCACCCTGCCTTCCATGACATTGTGAATTTAAAACCCATACTAATGAAAAGAGTCAGTAGTTAAAAAAAAAAAAAACACTACCAAAACAAAATTTCAGAAAAACAAAATTAGGAATTGGCAGCAATCATTATAAACATTTGCCTATCTACCTGATGGTAGCAAGCTTGACAGCATTTTTAAAGTACTGTATATCAGTGAGACATGTTATTTATGATTAAAAGCTCATATTTTTATTGTTTTTAAAAACGTTATAAACTGAGATTTACCAAATGTGTTGGGATGACTGTTTATATGCCAGCTTGGACAGAATAAGAGTCATTTCAGAAGAGAGAACCTCAATTGTGAAAATACCCTCACCAAATTGGCCTCTGGACACACCTCATGCATTTTTCCTATTGATGATGTGGAAAGATGCAGCTCATTGTAGGTGGTGCCATCCCTGGGCTGGAGATCCTGGGTTCTGTAAGAAAGTAGGGTGTGCAAGCCCTGAAGCAAGGGTAATCCCTCCAAGCGCTCTGTGTCAACTCCTGCCTCCAGGTTCTGGCCTTGGGTTACTGCCCTGACCTCTCAGTGATTATCATATAAACTGCAAGGTACAAAAGAAATCCCTTTCCTCTCCACTTTGATTTGGGTCTTGGTGTTTTATCACGATAAGAAAGTTAATGAAGACACATATAGGATTCAGTTCAGTGGAGATCAGTTACTCATCCATATACATTTGTATTGCTCAAAATTTTTTATTTTTAGTTCTTCACTTTTTCATAATCTCAACCTCCAACTTGCCAATCTTCCTTCAACCCTCCTGTCCTCATAATATTTATTCTTATTAAGTTTTCTTTAAAGAGTTGAATCATAAAAGTACTGTCTCTATTTTAATAGTTGAGACTAAAGACTAAAAGATATTCGATTATATTGAAGCTAAGTATTTAGGTCCCATTCTATTAAATCAGGGGTTGACGGATTTCTTTCATAAATGGTCAAATAGAGAATTATTAGTATTCACAAGTAGTTCAGTGTCTGCTTTAAGCACTTTTTATTGCTGTTGTAGTCAGAAGTTTGCTGTAGATGAATAATAAGTAAACAGGTACATGTTTGAATAAAATTTTATGTGCACAAACAGCTAGACATATATGTGAACTAGACATATTATGGCAACCCAAGCATTAACAGACTCTTTGAAAGTGGGCATTTATAGCAAGTGTAAATGGTAGTATGTTTTTTTCACACACAAACTCTTTACACACATCTCACACACATACCACATGCACTCTCCTTTCACTCACACGCATACTCTTCACACACACCTCACATTCTCTCTTCACTCAGTCTTCACAAACTCTTCTCATGCTCTCTCGCCTTCTTCTTGCCCCAGTCTTTTATTGTTGGTAGTATGTTTTCTTTGATAAGCTGTTGCTCACAGAACTGAGATCCATTAACTGTTGGGTGAATACACGTCTTTTTTTGTGTGTGTGTAAACTCTACTTTCAATGGCAATTCTAGCTTTTTTTCTCACATTTCAACCATATTCTCCTGGTATTTAAGGTCCCAATGTAGCTTACTAAAGTGCAATAGTTTTTCTGTATCAGTCCTTAACACAATTCCTTTTCTTTCTGGTATAAATAAAAACTCTAATTCCTGTGTAATCATATTTGCCAGCTTGAAGTTGTTCATCAATGACAGAAACATTCTAGAACTCCTAAACTTCTGAATTCTTTCTACCATCCCCAGCACACTTAAAGCATATAACACTTAACAGTGTTAGGCACTGAGATTGAAATATTTTAACCATGAGAGTTGTCAAGATGGCTAAGGAGGTAAAAGCCTTGTTGTGAAGCCCGATGACCTATGTTTGACCTCTGGGACCTAGGTGGTGGAAGGAGAGAGTTGATTTTTGTAAGTTTTCTTCTAACCTTCACATATGTGACACAGCATAAAAATGTATAAATAAGTAAATTAATAGATAAATAAATAAGAATATGCACCAAATACAGTGATTTGGGTATCTCCTAAAATAGAGAATAGAAAAATTAAAAGCAACAAGTAAAAGTCAAGAGTTGATACTCTTAAAGTTATTTCTGGATTTCCTGTCTTTCTTCTTCCATTCCTACTTCTCCACTTCTTCCCTTCCCTTCCCTCCTTCTCTCCTTCCCGCTCTCCCTCCTTCTCTTCTTCTTCCTTCCTTCTGTCCTTCTTCCTTCCTTGCTTCCTTCTTTCTTTCCTTCTTTCATTGCTTCCTTCCTTGCTTCCTTTCTCTTCATTTTCCTTTTCTACTGTCCAGTTTGTTTGTTTATTTTGTCTTTTGCTTGGCTTTATGAGATCGATCAGGAAAGTAAAAGTTGCAAACCTTCCTTAGGAATTTCTGAGGCCCTCTGGCAGGACAAACTAGTTCATCTTGAACTACACACTGTGTTTAACTGGAAAGATCAAAGTTGTTATTCTAGCCATACCCCCACTGGACTCACCTTTTACTTAAACACAGAGAACATACTTATCAGTTTTGTTAACAATCTAGGAAAAGCTGGGTGTTTTCTGAGGTCTTTTATTTATTTATTTTTATTTTATTTTTATTTTTAGCATTAACCTCTTTATACTGTATTTACTTTTTAAAAGCTAACAGTAACTGGAGCTATTCCAGTCTGGTAACTTTCTTTTCCTTCATAAACTATTACTGTTTTAAACATCAACAGGTCAGTGATCTCAGCTTCTTCTACTGGAATGTAAGCTTACTGAAATATGGATAAAAAATGTATATGACACTTTGGTCCTCAGAAACTCTATTAGTTACACTGAATTACTGTTGCATGTCTCTCTCCAAGAGATGCACCAAAACACATTCAAGAGAGACAGGGAGAGGGAGAGGGAGAAGGAGAGGGAGAGGGGCAGGGAGAGGGGAAGGGGAGAAGGACAGGGAGAGGGGAGGGGGAGAGGGACAGGGAGAGGGAAGGGGGAGAGGGACACGGAGAGGGAGAGGAAGAGGGAGAGGGAGAGGGAGAGGAGAGGGAGGGGGAGAGAGAGAAACTGTAGGAAAAAATATTCCACCCAAATCCAGCTTTGTTATCCAATGAGTTTATGAGTTTATTTGTGTTTCTTACTGGAGCTATGTCTTCCAAAACTCATCCCTGAAGGGGTGATTCTATTAACATCTATACTACTGAAAGTCCCTAACAACTTGTAGGCAGTTGAAACACAGGAGAGACTGCTTTCCAGCAGTTATTCACTACGTATATAACCTCATGTAAGGAGAATCTTCATGAATTTTCTAGGTCTTCTGAGTTTCACGAGCCTTCTGGCTAGGAGGGAATGTTCAGTCCATGAAGAAAAGCTGCATAACCATTAAGAAACTGTTAAGACAACCAACCATAATCAATGAGAGTGGCTTTCTGAGTAAGAGTGTGCTTCTTGCAGTCTTACTTTTTTATTTTTATTTTGACTCAGGCAACAGTGGACATCCTTCAGGGCTTTCTGTTTTGTGCATTAAGGAAATCAGACATCTTTACAGAATGACATTTAGGTCCTGGAGTCATACACAGAGAAAGGATCAGACGGCAAGGAAGATCTGGATATGCCATATACCTCAATACATCTACTGTGTTCTTGTTATTGAAGATCCCATGAAGTTATAAGCATCTCAAGACATATAACCCAGTTATTTACATAAAGATAAGAGAAACATGACTCCAAGAATAAGTGATATTTCTCTTCCATAGCCACTAAAACAGCCTTTCCATGGAGTAGATGCATGTATATGTACATATAATGTACATGTAATGCATATATATATGATGCATATGTATATGATGCAGATAATCCATCTTCTCTTACACATAGAGATGCTCTTCTTACTTGCTGTATATAGTGCCTAAGGTCATCTTCTCATGCACAAGGAGACATAGCAGTGAAACTGAGCATAAATCTCAGATAAAACAGGAAACACTAAAATTCTAAATCTATGAGAAACTACCAACAGAAGCAACCTAAAAGTAGTAAGAAAAAGTATTGTTATCTGGTTTTGAGATATGTGGAGCTGAGGTCTAAATATTGCAACTATACATTTGAGTATAACAAAGACTTTCAAGGGCAACAAGTAAAGACTGCATCGTAGATAAAATCACATTTAGCTATAGGGATTTAGCAAATATACATTCATGTCAACTGCTAGAACTCTCCAAGTGTTATAAAACCAGTTTTCTATAATACATCTAGTAAAACCTGCTTTAAAAATGAATATAATGATTTGTGAGGATGCATTTGATTGACAGGTCAAAACAGTGGGATGTACACATACACATTCCTGGGCATGCCCTATACTTTCTTTCTTACACTTTCAAACACAATGCTTTCATTTAAAAACATTGTTGATGTCTTTTTCCTTTCCCCTTGCCTGCAGTATTTATTTGTGACATATCAAAATCTTTTAACATAGAGGTTATCAGGAACATTATTTAGAGAACTGCAGATGTAAAGAATGATCAAAGTGCTTTTAATATTACATAAAACAACTGATAAAAGAACTAAGTGTGTATAGACACATAATACAGAATATTAATGAAAATGATGTGATGTTAAAAAGACAATCTCTCATTTAACCAGATTGTTTTGTAGGACAGATGACAATAAAATAATATTAAATTTCCTAATCTAGGACATAGTAGGACAAACAGATGTCTTACTCATTTTCATGTATTCAGACAATCTTTCTAACTATTGGATATTGTCACTTGTATACATTGGGTTTAATATTGCTTTTAATAATCAGTTACTGGAGGTGTTAAGCTCAAAACCCAGGTTCTGGAAGGTCTAACAAACCAGATTTGGCTTATGTTCCACAACAGACCTGCTAAATGGATAAAATAACATTTGAGAGAAGAAGAAGTGTGTTTACTCAATGTGGCCACATTTGGAAAAGGCAAAAAGAGATACAGGCAGCCTTCTCCTGTCTCCTTGCTTTTCTTCAAAAGCCTGACATCAGGCATAGTTTAAACTGAAGGCAAACTAGAAACATAACTAAGTAGTCCTGGTCAAGGTGTGGTGCCAATTCATCACTGCGTCTCTGCCAGTCTCTCCTGTGGATGGCACCAGGCTTTAGCCTTTTTCTTTTTCCTGCATGAGATTCCTGGGGAAATATTGACTTTTTGAAGCCCATTGTTTCAACAATTTGATAGCCAAAGGGAAGGACACAAAGGGCTCTTTTGAATATCTTTGTGCCTACCGGGATAGTAATATTGCTGTTTCATAATATTTCAATGCCATTGGTTAGAAGAATATGATGTTAAGACATTTATATAATATTTCCAAACTTCTCTTTAAATCGAAGATTGTATTTGGTTTATTATGATAATTTTTATTGGTGCCTTCTTTTGACATAGTTGGGACATGTTTACCTGTTTTGGTTTTTTTTTGTTTTTGTTCTTTTTAAACAATAAACTAAACTAACTTAGAGGCTCTCAAAAATAGACTATTGTGGTGGTTTTATTAAGTATGAGTAGGTTTAGCCTTCATAGACTCATGTATTTGAATGCTTGGTCCATGGGGAGTGGTGCTATTAGGAAGTGTGAACTTGTTGGAGTAGGTGTGGCCTTGTTGGAGGAAGTGTGTCACTGTGAGGGCAGGCTTTGAGGTTTCTATGTTCAAGCCCAGCCCAGTGTGAAATTATAGGCTCCACCTGGCTGACTTTGGATTAAGATGTAGAAATCTCAACTCCTTCCCTAGTACCATGTCTGCTTTGATGCTGTCATGCTTTTTGCCATGATGATAATGGACTGAACCTCTGACACTGTAAGCCAGGCTAAATTAAATGTTTTTCTTTATAGGAGTTGCTTTGGTCATGCTGTTTTCGCACAGCCAATAAAACCCTAATTATGACATCTGTGATATAGACTTTCAGCATATTCATCAAACTCCTGAAATAGAATGAATGTTTGTGATATTATATGTTGCATATGAACAAAATTGCATACTCGTACATATCCAATATAATGTGTGAATCCTAGTTCATATATATTTTATGTCTGTGCATATGCGTATTTGTGCATTTCTTTACTTATATGTATTTTAATTTTTAGGGGCAGAGTTATAGCTTCTGTGTGTTTTTAAATTAGATTTATAATTCATAATAACCTCATCTCATTCTCATTAGAAAAATCTGTGAGTCAGGAACTTCTAAAGACAGTTGGCAACTACTGGAGTTTTGAGTTTTACTGTATGTTAGCAAAAACTGTAATCTTCTGGCTTATTTCTGAGAATTGTTCCATCTTTATAGCTTGGTGAATTAGATTAGATTTTAGAAAAATTTCCCTTCTTGTAAAGATGCTCCCTTTGTCCTTTAACATTTTCTCAGTAAAATAAGTTGTTGGATATTGCATGCTCAAGACATCTCTGAGTCTGATACTTATTGTTTACTGCTGAACTCATCTATGAAGTCGACTACTGGGCACAGTCCCAACTGATTGCCACAGAGAATTCAATTCAATACCTACAGGATTATTATCATCTGCATATGAATATATATGTATATATATGTATATGTATATAGTCTAATACAGATATATATCTAGGCTAATGTCCATGTATAGGTAGATACATCTGCTTATAGAGAAATGAATCATAAAAGAAAATCTTGAATCGTAAGACATGTTTTCTAACTGTAAACTGAGTCACAGGACACATATACAATTCACTGTTTCTGAGGAACCTATCCATTTTACTATGGTGATCATATCCCATTCACACACCATGTTCAGGCTGTAATTAGTATCAGTAGATGAGGTGTACCGCTGCATTTCATGCACCATCTTTAGACAACCTTGCAGCAAATTGTCAAAATGAGTGCATACTTGAATATGAGAAGGTGTGTAACTAGTAGGTAAACTAGGATGGATGGTGACCACTGATCTCTTTTCATATCTTAGAGCTATGAGCGTAATACATTTTTATTTGGGTATTATGATTCTATCAAGTGGATAATTCATTGTGTATTTATTTACAACTGCACCATTTGTAAAATTCTGTACTATTTGTGATGTATTTCCTGGTTTCACTGCAGACGTTCAGTTAAAGAAATGTTAGGAATTTACAAGTGTAACCTAGATTTTTGGATCTCTGATATATGATGTTTATAATCAGGAATTATTATAACTTTCAGTATATATGGTCTTTTATTTTAATTTACTGAATAAGAATAAATGGAAATTACATATAATTTCCCTCCTTTATTGTAAAGACAGAAAAAACTCACTAGGAATTAGGAAATAATTATTTATTTAAGATATAAATATAGGCTTGAATCATAGCTATGTGAGTTAATAACTTTAAAATATCAGACAAATTCATTTACAGATTTAAATTAGAGTTTTCTCCTTTGTCAAAATAGTGTACTGGTTTATTGTATAAACTAACTCATTAAAATGTTATAAACACTAAAGACAATAATACACATTCACATTGAAAATATAAAGATCTTTAAACCATGTGTATATGCAAATATCTCTATATTTTGATAAATCTGTACATTAAGTTTTCATTAATTTTGATACTTGGAATTTTAATCTAACATCTTATGATTTTTAAATTTTTAGTCTTATTTATTTGTGTTTATATGTGTTTATGTGTGTGTGTGTATGCATATGTGTCTACATTGGTTCTAGCCATGTGCCAGGGCATGTGTGTGGTCAGAAAGCAGCTGGTGGGTCTCTGTCCTCTCCTTTCATGGCACAACAGGAATCTAAGTCAGGTTGTCATGCCCTTACCTGCTGAGGCATCTTACCGGCCCCATAGTATACAATTTTAAGTCAATATACATAAGCAAAACCTCCTAATAATAATATAAAATATCTGTCAAGGACAGAATCTTCAGCTTTGTGTAGCCATGTTCCAAAAACGTCCTGAAGATGGCACAATAAGTACATTTTGATGCACACGTTATTAAAGAAGCATTTATAAGAAAAATATATTGGAGGTCAAAACACTAAATTTAAAATAAACATTTTCTAAGTTTGTAGAAGAGAATTCCTTCTAAGCTTTCTATCCAATGCCCATTGTTTTAACATAACAGAAATCATTTGCCTCATTGTACCTTCAGGAGTACTGCAAACAGGTACCTGGTAGGGAAATTGACATAGTCAGATGTTGGCGGCATGAGTCAGGTTGGTTCTACTACAGTTTTATCGATACATTTACCCTTGCATTTGTAAACATCTGATCAGCTCATATGTTATCGTCTATGTAATGTAGATTTTTGTGTCTAAGTGCCAGTTTTTATTAGACTCATTATGTGGGCAGGGGTTGGAACAGAAAAGAAAAATGAGCTGAAAATAAGAGTTTATGAGAATATATATGAAATACAGTAGAGCCTGTTCGAAGAAATGGTATGGACAGATTAATTACTTCTTTTGGTTTTAATAATTGTCTTCAAAATGTTTATAGGATGCCAGTTGTATACTATATAAGCAAAAAGTAGAGTTCGTGAAAATACAGGGCATAGGGACCCATGGCTCCAGCCACATATGTATCAGAGGATGGCCTTGTTGAACATCAATGGAAGGAGAGGTCCTTGGACCTGTGAAGGCTCATTGCCCTAGTGTAGGGGAATGCCAGGACAGGGAAGCGGGAGTGGGTGGTTAGTAAGCAGGGGGAAAGGGGATGAGATAGGGGGTTTTCAGAGGGGAAACAAGAAAAGTGGATAACATTTGAAATCTAAATAAAGACAATACCTATTTTTAAAAAAAACATGGATTACTTTGGAAACGAATGGTGTGAAAATACACCATGCTGTATTGATTTGAGCGTGAGAGCTCACAGTTCTCAAACACCATTACCTTGTTTATATCAAGCACATATTATAGTATGCATAGTGGGTAGTCTTCTTTTGTTAGGAGTTTAGAATCTTAATCTCACCTAAGATGCATTCATATGCACAGACAAAATTATTCAACAAAATTAAAGCTATATGCAGATTCTATACAGTAAATCTATATTAAAAGAATTCTCATAAGTACATAAACCAACTTTTATAAACGAATTTAGTTTAGAATGATTGAAGTCAAGAGTTAATCTTTTTATGAACTTGGCAAAATTATCTTTCACTGCAAGAGAAGTGCTTCACTTTAGTTGTTGAGGACTGAAATTGAGTTCCAGTAAGTCAGCTGTTGGATAAGATCTTAGTGTAATGATATATTACAGCATCATGGCAGAATCGAGAGACTAGAAAGGTGAAAAGTACCTTTTAACAGTTCTAAACTACTTATCAATTTACTATGTTCTGCATTCATATGCCAAGAGTTCTAAATTTTGGGTTGCCACCCAAAGTGATATAATATTGCCAATTGGTAAGCCATTGAAAATCAGTACAAGTTATGTAGATTGTTACAGAACCATGAAGGTAGAGAGTGACATTTCATCAGTTGTTATGGTAGGGATGGAAAATCAATGGAAGATATGAAGTTTTATTCTTGAATGGACCATTTGCACTCTTAAAATATTTTAGTAGACTCTTCATGCTATAATACTTAAGTAACAGGAGGAGACTCTGAGTTTTAGAAAAACTACAGATGTGATTTCAAAGAAGCTGATATTCATATTTAAAGGAAGAGCAGATGATTTAAAACTTTTAAATGCTCATTAACATTATTTTCAATGAGTCTCACCTTGACAACATGATTTACTGAACAATGGACACATAAAGGTGATGTTTCTACGTATTCCTCAATACATTCTACTGCCTTTGCTAACAGTCTTAAAATAATCCAAGCATATGTTTCACAGAGTTTCTAGCACACATTTGCTCACTGTCTCTCTCTTGAAGATTAATGAAACAAACAAAACTGGGTTAGAGAAATGGCCCGGTGGGTAAAGCGTCTGCTACACAAATGTGACGAACGGAATTCAAAGCTCCAGAATTTATCAAAAAGTTGCACGCAATAGTGTACATTGTTACCCCAGGATTTTTCTGGTGAGATGAGATTTTGGCATGAGAAAATCCCTCTGAAACTTGTGGGCTGAATAGCCTGGTATACACTGTAGCAAACAAAAGAGCCTGCTTGAATATAGTAGGAGGTGAGAAGGGTTGTCCTCTGGCCTCCACAGGTGCTGCCATCACACTCACTCATACATATGAACACAAATGCACACACACACACCTATACCTACACAAACACATACACACACACACACACACACACACATATATGTGAGCATGCGGAAGCTGCTGAATACAGGAAACAGACAGTCAAGAAGTGAACATGAGAGGGGAGGAGGAAAAGGAAGGAGAAAGGGCAGGAGAAAGGGAGGGTGGGAGAGTACTAGAAAAAGTACTTCCTTTTTGGCTCCTTACCTTTAACATAATCCAACAGAATCTTCAGGTAAATCAACTCTTTGAGGATTCTACCCCCCAAATTAAGTTCTATGTTATTGATAGTAAGTAGGACTTTCAGTTGTAGTTTCTGAAACTATGGCATTCATTCTTTTATTTCATGGAGAAGTATCATTTTAAAACTTGGCAAATTTATAACCCCCCCCCAAAAAAACCCCCACCAGATCCCAAACCCTATACCTCTGCATTGATGTGGCAAGGCTTATAGGTATTACATCTCTAAGTTTACTAAGTTCTGAGATTCATATCCTGGAGGCCAGTATCCTAGAGGAGGAACACTGGATCTTTGTTGTAATGAAAGAGTCACAAGTTATCCATGACTGATCAGTGCTGACTTAACTCTCAGAAGGAATGAAGTGTTGTGGACATAGCTGAGACGGAGATGGTTACTATAGTGATATTTCATTGTAATCAGTTAATTGTTCAGCTTTGGGCGTCTTTATTAAGTAGGAGGTTGCGTTGAGATCAAGCCAACTATTATTCCCAATGTTAAATTTGTATTCCTAACAGATATTCCATATTCATTATGAAATGAAATGACACAAGGGGATGCGTATTTCCTACTGTCTTGCTTCTGCATTTTGTTTTGTCTTCCTTTGTTTTGTTTTGAGACAAGATCCCCCTTGAACTTGTTAGGTTTCTAAGGATGATAACTAATTCTCCAGGCTGCATTTCCCATGTGTTGGGATTACAGGTGTGGACCACTACATCTGGCAGTTGCATGCTTTTATAAAACAACTTGATTTTCATTGTCCCACAAGGATATATATATATATACTGTTTAATTTGTTTGAAAAATGATGAGGGTTGTAAGTTTTAAGGAAGAGTGTTAGAAATGTATTGTTTTTCCTTAAATTTTTCAATGTACTTTTGTTTACTTTTCATTTTCTATACCATTGACCATATGAGTTTCCTTATCATTTTAAAGTAGAAATTACAGTCTGCAAATGGTTATATTTTATGGTGTCTAAGGGCAATTATCAATCAGAGAGTGTGCCATTTTCTGTTCCAAAAGTCTTTCCAATAGTGATCATTACAGTGATTTAGATGTGGTTTTACATGAACAGAAACTCTAATGAATAATGGCTAAGGGTTTCTTGCAGCTGTAAGACTGTGTGGTTTTCTGAATGAAGTATGGTTGTTTCCCAAGTAGTACCATTAGTAATGATAGATTTTTTTTATGTGAACTCTCTTATCATGGCAAAATAATCTGTGTTAGCATGTGTAAACCCTCAATAATGTTGATACTGTGTTCTTTGGCAGATGTGAAAAGGATAAGTTGAAAGAAAAGGGAAACTGCACATCTGTAGAAGTATTGGGGTGCTAGATTAAACTCCCTGAGGTTAAATTTTATCTTAATCATATATACTATGTACATAAATCTTTTTCGCTGTAGAAACTTTATTCTCAAATATCATTGGTTATATCCTCTCTGATAGTGTTAGAGATTTCATTGATGTATCAACAAAGTCATTTATATCACAGTGGGACAACTGTACATGTTACTTCTGTTTTAAAACTGTTTGTTGTCAAGAAAGTTATAGGAATTATTGCAGAGCCTTTAAACCTAATTTAGCGTCTCTTCCTGGCTCCACCTCGAAGTAACTTTTGAGCTAGTAGTCTCTGCATCTCCCCCAAACAGTACCCTAACCAATAGCCCATGATTGTATGGGTGGAGGTTATTTTCTTTTGGCACAACCAGTAAAATTATTTAACCTAATCAAGTCTCCACTTTAAGAAAATTAAGAGTGAAACTCACGGCACAGCCAAGTAATCACTGCCCAGCTGTTGTTTCAAGTAGCGTGTAGTCCAACATCTCTTCCGTCTGTTTTATTAGATTCATTAAGTCCATTAAATTCTTCAAGCAGCCTGCTTGGTTTTATTCCTTGATGTCTGATTTTATACTGTATTTTACTGTCTTCACCATTTCACATTCCTGTGAGAATAAGTTTATTGTAAATCTTAAACGTATCTCAGCTTTTTGCCCAAACAGTTTTAAATATGTACCACTCTTTACTGTATTAAGTCTAAATTCCTGCGTGTGGTTTTGCAAGATTCTCTACTCCTGTTTAACCTTATTTATTGTAATTCCTCAAAACTGTACTCTGCACATATTTTGACTCATTTCCTCACGTGTTCTCTGACACAATTATAATCATTCCCTCACTGCTTTCCCTGCCTCTAATACACTTCTACTTTGTCTGACCACACTGTACTTTCTGGAGGAATCCTTGTTCTGCTTTCCTTATGAAGTCTAGTGTGATTGTACATGGCCTTCTCCTTCAATATCCACAGTCTCAACCTTGATCCTGTAAGAACAGTCCTTAAATCATTGACTTATTTATCATTGCTTCTTAACGTTATTATATATCTAATTAAAATTTTGAGTAGGATTGTAGCTTAAGTGTCTTCTTTCCAACTTAGTTAACATAAAGTTGAAAGTGCATTTGGTAAGCACTTTATGGTAGAGATCTGATTCTGGTGTCACATTTTAAAAGTGATAGATATTAAGGATACGTGGTTGAATCAGGGGTTATCCACCACACTTTGTTGCTCTTGCCCTTTGCTGAGTCTTCAGTCCTATTTTGGGTAATGAAATATGAGCAGAAATCCCATGCTACTTCCATCTGACAGGCCTGGGAAATATTCTGTCTCTCCTATCGTGTGTTTTTCTTTCCTCCTGCAATTTTGAAGACCTGACATGTGGTGGGTTTCAGATGGAAAAGTAATACTGGTTGTTGCCATAGATACTTTGGAGTTCCTCTTCAGTAGATGCTAACTTCATTATACTCAGAAATATGCAGTTAAAGTTATTCTAATGGGTTTTTATGAAATCTTCAATTATTCTTAATTATATAAATGTTTTATAATGCCCTCTATATTCATCTAGCATCTCATGGTCTTGGCATCGGCTTGAGAACCTTTTAAAAGATGTGTAGAATATTTTATATTTGTGTATGTATATGTGTGCATGCAAATTTGTGTGTATTGGTACATATATGTGTGCATGTTTGTTTGGAGGGATGCTCAGGTGTGGGCTGGTTTGCATGCTGATAGGTGTAGATGCAGAGACCAGAGGATAACATTAAGTATCAGTCTCAGGTGACATTCACCGTTTGTGTTTTGAGAGAGTCTCTCATTGGTCTGGCACTCAGTAAGCAGGCAAGTCTGGCTGGAGAGTGAGTCTCAGGACCTTTCCTTCTTAGTGTGGGATTCCCAGTGTGGACCACCACATTGGACTTCTTGCACATGGTTTCTGGATTTCAACTTAGCTCTTCAAACTTAGGCAGCAAACACTTCACCTGCCATGCTGTCTCCTAGGCCTTGTTTTCAGCCAATAGTGGTCCATATTTATTGGTTGATTGTATCTCTTGCTGGCTCCACCTTGAAGTATCTAGAGGCCCTTTTCAAGTTTACTAGATGGTTGGGAATAGTATTGGTTACTGGTTTTCCAGTAGGTTTTTTCTTTTTTGATATTTATGTCTTTTTATTTTTATTGGATATTTTATTTATTTATATTTCAAATATAAATAAATTCCCGATGTCCCCCAGAAACTCCCTATCCTATTTTCCTTCCTCCTGCTTCACTCCCCCATCCACCCACACACTCCCGCCTCCCTTCCCTTGAATTCCCCTACACTGGGGCATCGAGCCTTTCTAGAACCAAGGGCCTCTTGTCCCATTGATGCCCAACAAGGCCATCCTCTGCTACATATATGGTTGGAGCCATGGGTCCCTCCATGTGTACTCCTTGGCTGGTAATTTAGAGCCTGGGGACTCTGGTTGGTTGATATTGTTGTTCTTCCTATAGGGCTACAAACCCCTTCAGCTCCTTCAGTCCTTTCTCTAACTCCTCCATTGGGGAGCCCATGATCAGCTCAATAGTCTTTTTACTTTAAACTTTCAACTTCTTTTTCTCATTGGAAATATTAACTTCTATCCCTAAGTTTATACTTTTTTTTATTAGACATATTCTTTATTACATTTCAAATGATTTCCCCTTTCCTGGATACCCCCTCCCCAAAAGTCCCATAAGCCCTCTTCCCTCCCCGTTCCCCAATCTACCCCTTCCTGCTTCCCTCTCTTGGTATTCCCCTACATTGCTGCATTGAGCCTTTCCAGGATCAGGGGCCTCTCCTTCCTTCTTCTTAGGCATCGTTTGATATGTGAATTGTTTCTTGGGTATTCCGAGCTTCTGGGCTAATATTTGCTTATCAGTGAATGCATACCATGTTTGTTATTTTGTGATTGGGTCACCTCACTCAGGATGACATTCCCCAGTTCCACCCACTTGCCTAAGAACTGCATGAATTCATTGTTTTTAATAGCTGAGTAATATTCCATAGTGTAAATATACCACATTTCTGTATCCATTCCTCCGTTGAGGGACATCTGAATTCTTTCCAACTTCTGGCTATTATAAATAGGGCTGTTATGAACATAGTGGAACATGTGTCCTTATTATATGCTGGAGAATCTTCTGGGTATATGCCCAGGAGTGGTATAGCAGGGTCCTCCGGTAGTATTATACCCAGTTTTCTGAGGAACCGCCAGACTGATTTCCAGAGTGGTTGTACCAGCTTGCAATCCCTTTAGCAGTGGAGGAGTGTTCCTCTTTCTCCACATCCTCACCAGCACCTGCTGTCTCCTGAGTTTTTTATCTTAGCCATTTTGATTGGTGTGAGGTGAAATCTCAGGGTTGTTTTGATTTGCATTTCCCTGATGACTAAGGATGTTGAACATTTCTTTAGATGGTTCTCAATTTTTCAATCTTGGGGTTTAGGGTTTCTGTTCTTTTTTTTTTTTTTCATCCCTTCCCTACCTTCCTTTAGACAAGGAAGCTCAAGCTATATCCCACTGATATGCCTAGAACGTTTTATGTCAATAAGACTGGTCTTTGAATTTGCTATGACATTTCTGCCTTTGTCTCCCAGTTCTGGGTTTATAGGCACAAAATTTCACATATTAAATCAACATTCTTCAAAATGTGTAGAAACATCAGAATTCCAAGGAAAGTTCACTATTATGTAGCTTCAATCTTAGCATAATTTTAAAATGTGTGTGATAAAATTAAGGGGAAAAAAAGTAAAGTTTTTTATTTCCTATATCTTCTATTTTATTCCAGATACACCCATGTCACTAGAGGTCATAAAATGTCTCTTGGTAAAAGTCTTCAAAGATCTCAACTACTGATAGAAATCATACCCCTTTTAGGATACTCATTTTGAAAACTACAGTTTCAAACCTTACATTTTAAATTTGATATTTACCAATAATACACACTTTGGTGTTAGCGCTAAATGTAAGTGTGGTAGAATCTCGGATTGCCTTGAAAATGTGACTCTGGACAGGCATGTGGGGAGTTATATCTTGGTTACATTGACTGAGGTAGAGATATCGGCCCACTCTAGAAGGTACCATGCCCTAGACAGCATCCTGGGTTATATGGGGAGAGAAAAGGGACTGGGCAGCCAGCAGTAGGCACTGTTTATTCTCTGCTCCTTGGTCACAGATATAATGTGGCCAGTTGTTTGAGTCTCCTATCATGTTGACTCTGTGACTTCCCCATCTATACCCTTGAATTGTGAGACAAAATAAAAATAAATCCTTTTTCTCTTTAACGACATTTTGCAGGTGGATTTTTTTTTATTAAAGTAACAGGAAAAAATTAGTACATGATGTAATAGGATTCATTACTAATCATAATATGGTCAAAGCCCTTTAGATTTACATTGCATATCCAAAATGCAAAGTTAGGCCAAAATAGAAAAATCATCCAGTAATGATACAAAGATACAGGCTTTGTAACAGAGATGCTCAATAATGCAACATCTAAACACTATTGTTAAGAATATATTCTTTTTCTAGAAAGAAGATTGGAAATAAGTATTCAAATCTCACAAAATATTTGTATCCATTCATTTATATCTTTCGCAAAATAGAGATCAACAGATAATATATGTGTGTGCATATTGATATTTTTCTATTATTTAAAAACATGTAAGATGAGAATGAGATATGGCTCATATGTACATACCCAACACACATACATATAATTAAAATTAAAAGTAAACATAAACATAAATCTTGAACTGTCAACTATTAGGGTGACGTGCAAATACACTTTCTTGTGTATTGTTTTTGTTTATATGTTTTAACATCATGAAAAGAAGAGCCAAGCATATTAACTTTTCAGAACAGACACAAAACTGTCTTTCCTCAATAACTCTAATTTAATAAAAACAACTTTATAGCTTATTAAAATAACAAGGGAAAAGTATAGAAATATTGATACTGGTGGAAGTCCTCCTTAAAATTAACACATCATACATGGAAGAATTTTTCCATATAGGAACAATATAAGAGCATTTAGATACCATTGAATGATTAAAAAGAAATGCCAGTTGTCAGAAATCACCGAATTCTTTTTCAGCCAAACTGAACTTCTTAGAGCATATTATCTTTTCGCTCATGTGTTTTTAGTGCCTCCAAGCAACCAATTAAAAACAAATACTTTCTGTTTCTCAGAATCCCTTCCTTCATCTTAGCCATCAAGAGCTCAGGTGCCAGCCTCTGGGCAAGGCGCTCGTGCCCTCTTTCAGGTCAGGTTATGGTTCCTTCTCTAGGTCCCACAACACCCATCACATTCTTTTACAACTGTGTTAACATGTAATTGATTTGCTTGGCTGTGTTCCCCACCGCACAGCACCTTTCTAGTTCTTTGAGGTCTGAGATGTCTTTCATCACCATGTTCTTAGACTTTCAGCACAACTGGTAGACAAATAGATTCAATAAATGTAGACTGAGCAATGTTTATGATGACTTACAGTGATATGTGCACTCAGAGTTGTACATTGGACTCTTTTTTTTTCTTCCTTAAGATTCTTTGTACATAGCCTGGAAGCCCAACAAATAAAATATATACAAATATGCCTCTGCTGTAATGTATAATTATAATATGTTAATGTAACATTATTTTATGTTTGGGAAATTTTTCAGTAGTAAATACGGGACTTTAATCAGTTTTAAAAGTCCTAATCTTTCAAAAGAAGACATGTTAATGGTGGGCTTAAGTACTCATCTCTTCAAGGTCTTTTATAAATTTTAAAACTCACTAATACTAAGCTTCCCTATCCAAACCACAACAGTGTTTCATAACTTTGTTCGATAAGGTTATTCATTAATTTGTGGGAGAGAGACAGTTGTCATGGCAATAGTTCAGCATTATCTGAGACACAGTGTTGGTCAGATTTACTAAAGCAAATGAATCTGCATTTATATAGTGCAGTTTTTCAGAAAAGGCAGCTGTATAACTGCAGCAAAATACAAGTGAATTAACAAGTATGATTATTTTAGACTTTATGCATATAAGAACAAAATTTATATATATTCCAAAGCAAAGTCACACCCTTACAATACTGGGATTTTCACATGAGTTTTTTTTTCTATAGAAAGCTGATTTTATTAATATTCATTAAGAGGGGGGACTTTAGTCTCCTCCGTTTCTGGGAAGAGTTAATAAAATCAATGTGATAGATGAGTCTGGAGAAGAAGGCAAAAGGACGGGATTTTTTCTGTGGACAATACATGCTCGCTTTTATTCCTGCTCAAGCTCTTTTGTCTTCCATCAGCTGCCATGATGGTAATTAGGTGACGGGATGAATGAATGTGCTCTCATGGAAGAATGGCAGCTACTAAAAATATAAAGAGGCAATACCTGAGCCTGTGCAATTTTATCATTGCATGCTCATTCAGATAGCTTTGAAATCTGTGGAACTTCTCCTAGGAACTTCTTTTTCTTACTGAATAGATCACTCAAAAGTCCATTTCCCAATACAATAGAACACATGCTCTAAATATTTTATGTCTATATATACATATGTCTATGCATACATATGTATGTATGCATTTGCATACATATATAAATGCATGTGAAATTGTATATTTTTTGCCATAACTATCTACGGATGTTTGAATTTCATTGATACTAGCTGAAAAGAGCAGAACAGATTCAAGTAGTTTTTTTTTTTTTGTTGTTGTTGTTGTTCTTGTTGTTCCAAGGCTGCTCTGTTGAAATAGCATTTGGCAAAAAAGCATTGCCTGTAGTTTTCTGTGTAACGAAAATAAAATGCATTTGTCTCTCAGACTGTAAGATATATCTTATTGTTTACTTGAAAGTTTCATGATCTTATGACAGTATTTTTCAGAAATATATTCAACATCTTAGAGTTGCAGTCATCTCTAGGTTTAGAGCTAAAACCTTAGAGCAAATCAGGCTTGCTCCTGTGAAATTATGTGCATATTTTTAACACCTGCATAAAAGACAAACATACATATTTTACACAATACAAATCTCTTAAGAAATGGTATAGTAACATGCCAATAACTGATATTCAACATATTGATGTTGATAAGAAAATATTGCCTGGAATACTATTTGTATATAAATTCTAAGAAAAGAATTAGATGTTCTACTCATCACTGAATAAATTTAGATATTTTTAAGACAGTGTTTAGAAATGTCAAAAAATTAATGTGTAATCACACACATTTTTAAATGTTTTATTATTTTTTGACAGGTGCATATGTGGTGTGTTTGTGTGTGTGTGTGTGTGTGTGTGTGTGTGTGTGTGTGTGTGTGTGCGCAACCATATGCAGAAACCAGAGGAGGACATTGAACGTACTGTATTAGTGTACTTTGCTTTATTCTAAGATAAGGCTTTGTCCTGAAACGTGGAGATACGCTGACATCCAGCAGGCTCCAGTGATCCTGTGTCTCTGCCCCCAGAATAACTGGTCTTACAGGCACATGTGATCATGCCATGATTTTCGCATAGATGTTGAGAATTCAAACTGAAGTCCTAGTTTCTGAGCAACAGAGTACTGTACCCACGAAGCCCTTTCTTTATTCTTGTATTTCTTTTTGCAGATAACTAATTTAAAAATAGCATCCCTGAAGATCATTGAGTAAAAATGACTTCATAATTGGCTTCGGTACTCACTGCCTGTGCTCTGAGTACCCACTAATTTTGCAAGTGACAAACAATTTAAAAGACAACGTGAGACAAAAGCAGGAGAAAGCATCACCACAATTACTAGCTCTTGCTTGAAATCTAACATATCACATAAACGAACAGCCTCGGATTAGATCCATGGAGGTATGTGGATCTGGCAGAATTGTATTGAGGCTCGTATGGAGACAGTTTTACTCTCAATAAAGTGTGGGTTTTTTTTTTTACAGAGTTTGTTTTTTATTTTTTCTTTCTTTGATGATTAAGTGCATTGAATCTATGTCATTCTTTTGGCTGTGAGTAGCGGCCTGAATTCCTGAACCAAGTGGAAATTTGTAGGATTCTGTCAGGCAGGAGTTTCTCTGGTATAGAACAAAGCCAACTATTGTACCCTTTCTTAAGAGTCAATCCACATGGGCCTGCCTATTGCCTTCACAGGAAAGCACCACTCAGAAAGTTGTATAGAGGTGTTAGAAAATAGAAAACCAAAACAAGAACAAAGATCCAAGAGCCTGTCTAAAGGTGTAGATCAGCATAGTAGTTCCTCTGGCTATTGTCCACTGTTACTTTATGATAACATTTTTCTTCACAATGGTCCTTTTAGCCCTGACCTACACACAGCCTCAAAAGTGACTTACATTATTCTGTAATATATTCCACCTGTTTTCTATACTACTGCTGTTAATCTTTTCTTAATTCTTACATTGGAAATCACATTGGAGATTTTTGGGGAGGTTGGAGTAATTTTCTTATACCTATATGAAATTAAAGGGTCTAAATAAACAAATCTGTGCCCTAATTAAGTTTTGTTTATAATAAATTATGAGGAGTCTCACCTGGGCCACCCCATGCTACCTGGGACATAAGAGCATCATCTTGGATCTCTTAGTCTCATTAATAAAATAATTTAAGAATCAGGTTTTAAAAAAAAACTGTTGGGCAAGTCGTCTGTAAATCTTTGCAGCTGCCTGGAGGAGAAAGGTAGACAAAAGGAGGAGAGAAAGCCAGGATTCTTGACTTAAGCTACTATGACAAGCTGGCCTTTGACAAGAAGCCAATGGACAGAGCAATGCAGTCTGTGCCTAAGACTTCTCAACTCCACCCTTACTGGTGACCTGGCTTAAAGGAATTGTGCCATCCATGGATATGTTTGTCTGTCAATCTCTTTGTCCTCTGAACTTGGTCCTGCACCTTGTTTCCATGGTCTTGATTCTATGCAGCCTTTTTCAACACTGCACATCTGTTAGTAGTTAGTTATTCCTACCTGCAACAATTTTTGGACTGGGTTCCATAATATCTTATCTAACCACTGCTATGATTACCTTTGCATTTGTAGCAGGCCTCTGAGTTGCTCTCCCTTTAGACCTCTTTAATGCTTTTTAAAAAAGCTATTCTGTAACCTTCATAAATACATATGTATGTATGTAATTGCCATATAATGTGTGATCTGAGAATTAGTACTAAAAATTAAGATGGGAATGAATGGACCTGTGTTTGCCATTGGCCAACACTTTTGGGATATGGGACTACTTGGCAAATTACAGTAAAAAAAGTAGTGTAGGTTGAAAATCTGTTGCTGTTCAATAAATTCTGACATCATGGAGATATATGCATGACTTCCTCAACTGTTCTAATGACTGGAAATGTTACAAATTCCAAGTTCTAGTATTCAGAAATGCAGCAGAAATGATTTATTTGGTTAAGAATGTCATTAAAGTGTATTTCAAATTTTGATTTTCATGCTTACAAGTAAAATTTATAAGTTAAATTATATGAAATGGCATAAATCATATATGCAAGTATAGTTATTGATTCCTAATTTGAGGCAATTTGGTTTTCTGTTTCTTATATGAAAATTGATTTATAGATATCCTCCTTTTGGACAAAATTAAGTAAATTCTCTGAGAGTGAATTCTTTTAAAGCACAAATTTTTGATTTTCTAAAGTGAATAGTTCTTTCCAATACATTAAGAAATCAACAACAACAGAACATACTCTGGGAAGCAATAGGTATAGCACTCTTCATCAGTCTCCCAATACATATACAACATTTAGTTTCGCTGTATATAATTTTGCTGTTAGAAAATGGTTGAATATGTAGTAATAACTTTATCCTGTTTAGACAATAAAAATTTAAACATTTTCAATAATGATAAAATACTTCTTTTAATAACAGTATTAGTCAGGGTTTCCATGGCTGAGATATCATAGTCCATCATCAAAGGAAATCAGGGCAGGAAGTCAAGACAGGAATTTGGAGGCAGGAACTTTTGCAGAGGCTGCTGAAGAGTGATACTTATGGCTTGATCCTCAAACCTTGTTCAACCTGGTCTCCTTACAACTACCAGGATGATGATATTAGCCTAGGGTTTGGTACCACCCACTGTCAGCTGGGCTCTACCACATCAATCATCAATCACAAATATGTACCACACAGGCTTGATTACAGGGCATTATGGTGAGAACATTTTCTTCCTTGAGGTTCTCGCCTTTCAATGCACTTTACCTTTTGTCAAGTTGACATAGCACTAGCCCCACAGGAACATTCATTTTGATACTGTACTTTATATCTTTGTAATCTTATTTGTTAGGATAATAAGTTTTGAGATTCTCTAGTTACATCATGCCTGTAACCTCGGTAAGTTTTAACATTTTATTTTGTAAAAAACATCGTTAGTAGCTTACAAAGAATGTTACCTATGATGTTTCTAATATCTTCAATGATTTTTCCTCTGGTTTAAATAATGTTTTGTAAGTGAATACAATTTTAATTAAATAATGAGTCTTCATGAATTTCTGGAGACACAGCATTACATATGAATTCCATTGAAACATGTTAATTTATGACAATTCCTCCTATTGAACTTAAGGAAAATGTACACATATCAATATGTAACTTCACAGAAAACTTTAAAAATAGATTTAACAAAAGATAAAATAAAGCTTTCATGATTAATTCAATTTACTTTATATATAATTAATAAAAGAATATTTTAACATCTATTTAGAATTAGGTATAAATGACATAAATATTCATGGCTCTTTTAAAAGCTTAGTATGTTTGATGTCTATGTGTTCTCTCTTTTAATGTGAACATAGAAAACCACAGAGGTTATTAATTTTTTCCCTTTGGAGAGAAAGCAGTTGGGTAATGGACAACAAACCACCTGTCTTCTGCTTGGAGAATGTTCCCTTGTTGCTTTGTGTTCAAAGAAGGTCTCCTGATGCCCATTGCCATGTTGTATGTCGTAAGTTAATAAAGTTACAGTCTAATGGTCTTTTTGACTCAAGTACGCTTCTGAGACTTTCTTGCCCAAAGGGTCTACACGATTAGTAAAGTTGTTCCCAAAGCTTCTTTGATATTTTGCTTTTCAGTTCTTTCTTCTGAGCGAATAATGAGGGTGCTGTCATGAACTGTTCCCATCCACTGATGGCTCCAGTGCATCCCAGTTTCCAGTCATAGATCATACCTGGAAACCTATAATTTTCATTGTTACACCTACTTAGGTGTCATGAAAATACAAAGTAGAAATCTCAGTTTATTAATGCTGAAGTATGTTTATTTTTTTTACTGATTTGACTTCTTGTGGAATAAACAAGAATTCACAGACCAAACCATTCATGTTACCATTGTCGTTGGTTTGGAACTTGTTTCATTCGTATGCTCGTTTTCTTGACTCCCTTATATAATATGTCAATGCCTCACAGTTTATGAAGAATTATCAGGTTTAACTTTTCCAATATTAATCTGCTTCTTATTTATGCATGAATACTAATTTTAACCAAAAATTATTATTGAGGCTATGCTCAGAAATAAATAACAAGTATTCTTTTGTGTACACTTTTGTACAACTTGTTTTTCTTATGTTCCTTTTTCTGCAAATCAATAAAGAAGTTATGAAATTTATATAATCTTAACTCTATGTGACTATATCTAGTTCTTTTAAAATTCCATTGTTCCTTCAATGCTAAAACACTGGCATTTAAAAGAGAGAACATTTTATGGTTCTGCACATATACCTTATTAACACATTATAACTAATTCAAAAGTACAAGTCTAACATTTAAAAATAAACCTTTTTCCAAATGAAAAAGATTATCTCCTTAAACTTAACCTACTAAGGTTCCTCTAACTCTCTCTTCAAATAAGTTCTCATTTTTTTCACTTCTACATTTAAGTCTATTAATTTCAAGTTTCAGCAAGAATCCCTTTGTGTTTAGCCAACTCTTCCCTCATTTTGGTCACACCACCCTCATGTCATATCATCTTAACCTATAAAATGTTTCTGAATTTATTATTAAATCTCGTGAGAAAATATTGGTGATGGTTAGGGTTGATAAACAACTTGACAGGACTTTAAATTACCCAGAAACCATCCCAGGAACATCAGCTAACGGAATAGTTAGATAAGATTAGCTGTAGAATGTACTTATGAACATTCATTTTAATTAGGTTGCTGTGGAAATCCCCACCATAAAGAGGAGCTCTACTATTTGAGGAGCATGGGTTCTAGACTATGTAAAAATGAAGAAGCCAGCAGAGCATGATCATCCGTTGCTACTTTCCTTCTGACTGTGACACTGTGGATAGCTGTGTGAAGAGCTCCTTATAGATCTTGCCACCGTGACCTTGATTAAGTATGTACCCTTGAACATTGAGCTAAAATAAACCCTTTCTTCCTTAAGTCCCTTTGGATAGTGTAGTTTCTCCCTGCAGTAGAAATAACAACTAAGGTATTCTGAATAAATCTTTGAATAATCCTGCCCCCTGACCCAAATCCTGCTCATTAGCTCTAGATTGACCTTTTTCTTTACTGTATTTGGATATGATCCCAGTATTTCTATTTAAAAACAAACTTGTCCATTGTTGCATTTTCTGAAACAAGTCTTCTGTGCATCATCAATATTTTCTTTAACACAGAGTGACAATATATTTCATCAATTAACTTTACGTTATCTCTTAAATATTTACTTTTTAAATTCATAATTATATCATGAAATATAAGTGTGAGCAATATATGCTTATGTATACTGCTCAGCCTTTGACTCACTAGATCTGATATATATACCTCAGAATAAGTTTACTTTTATGTGTGCATACATATATATATATATGTATGTATATATATGTATAATATATTAGATGAATTGAGATGAAATACAACTTTATTATATTGTTATTATATTGACTTTCATAAACTACTAGATTTTATATTTCATACTTTGGCATAAAACAGAAGTGTGAATATTTCCACATCAAAGAAATATTTGAGTCCCATGAACCAAATGATCTATTGGAAGAATCAGAGAGGGGAATCGACGATATTCACTGCAAGATGTGGAGTCTTCTTGTCTGGCTTACCATTTGTCTTCTCTCCCACCTCCTTTTCAGAGAATAAAATATCAAGTTTTAGAGCTTTGGTCAGCCCCTAAGCAGTGATATTTTGTTCATTAACTATATGCCCTTTATATGGTCAGCTCTCATTTACACAATGTCAACATGCTTCCTCCTGTTCTTTCTGCACTTTCAAACAAACTATGACCTTTAATTGAAGGGAGAAAATTAGCTGTGATATTGTGGAAAAAAGATATCTTGTGAGATTTGAATTCATCAGAAAAGACAGGTCGTTGAGTTTGGTGGTGAGAAATCTAGAGGTGCAAAATGAAAATTAAATAAGAGTCCAATCAGAAGAGAAGTATGACATGTTTTGATAAACTGAGTAATCTGACATCTATACAAACTGGTGAATGATGCCTGAATATAGCATTATATTCTTCTTAAGATTTCATTGTGTAAAAGTGACCCTAAGCTGCTTGTATATAATAAAGAGTAGCTCCGCTCCCTTGTGAAATCAGATGGCTAGTGATCAATCAGTCACAATAGTATTATTACATGTCCTTAGCATTTTAAGCAATGAAAGCTTAAAGCACACAAAATGTCCTCATTCATTCACTGGTTTTATTTTTTTTCAAACTCTATGTACAGCCTCTGGGCTCAATTAAATGGTTTTAAAAAATTAGGTTAGCAAAATGAGGAAAAAAAATCACCATGTGTTTTTGCAGATGCACAGGCTAAATGGGACCCTTGCATTTTATAGCGAACACAGTGATAATAAAAAGATAAAAAAGGAACAGAAGCCTTGTATGTGTGCCTCTCTCACCTTCCCTCTTACCCTTTTCAGGGACAAAAAAGTGGCTTTTTCCCCATCATCTGCTGTCACAATACTGAGTGGCTTGCCTTGCAAAATTGCCTGTAGAGTGACGAAAGTTTGTATCAAGTGCAAGAGGATGAAAAAAACTGAAGACCAAGGAATAGTCAATGGAAAAACATTTTTGATGTGGTTTTCAAGATTTTTGGTATTGGTCTTGAACTGGTTCCCTTGCAGGAAAAAACAAAATAAAGGCAGGGATGGAGGAGGGGAGGGATGGGAGGAGGAAGAAAGGAAGGAAGGAAAAGAAATGGATCAGGCACATTTCCAATAATATGGACATGAGTTATTTTTCCTGTGATGTTTTCTCCAACTTTCGCAGCTAGAACACATGCCACAGAGGCTGTTATTATGGAGAGAAAATTTTCACTCACTTTTTGAAAACATGAAGATCTTGAAGAATTAAAGTCATTGAGCGTTTGAACTACAAACCTATTGAAAATTCTGAAATACATGGCCATAGACTCTACTATGTATAAAAACATAAGAAAATATCAAAAACCCAGAGAGTGAAGTCTCAGATATCTCACTGTGCTTAAGCTTTCCGTGGAATAGGACAAAGGTGCATCTCAAAAAAGGTGTGTTCTCCCGCCTGGCTATTCACCTTGAAGCTCTGAGAAACTCTGTGTGTATGAACAGCAAAATTCAATCTCATCTGTTAACTATAGCTCAAAGTAGTCAACCCTTGTCAAAATATTAGGGAGGGGACAGTAATCTGATATATTCATGAGAGAAATGGCAAACAATTTGTTACCATCTTTAAGACTATGTCATCACACCCATAATGATTGCTCCTCCCTTTAACATAGCTCATTATTACATGGACCTTATTTCTTTTCTACTCAAACAACTGATTCAAGGCAAGAAACTATTTTCAATTCAAAATGCATGATAAGGTGTCTCCTGAAGTTAGTCTTGTAAATGTATTAAATTGGGTTTATAAATCCACTTGGAGAAGAGTGAATAGCATTGAAATAACCTAATGCTAGTTGTGGTAAGTTCCCATTCAATCTAGTACTTGGGAAGCTGAGGCAAAAGGATTGTTAAAAATATCAGACCAATGTGGGCATCATTGTGAGTACTAAACTGTCTCTAAAATGAAGGGATAAGTGAGAGGAGCAATCTAAACTCAATCCATCACCTCTCATTTAAATGGAGTCAGCTGCTTTTGGACAACTAGACAGGCATTAATCTCATTAGATTCCATCTTTCAAGCAGCCATGCATGCTACTATTTCTGAGAATTATAGAGGTGGGAAACATATAAGAAATCATTTCTACATGTTTCTATGGAAACATCATCAAATAAATGCCTTATAGGCAAAAGATATTTTTTCATCTTAATACCATGGATGCAGATTACATTTATTATCAAGAAAATAGATTGTGAGACAAAGGTTTTGGGCCCATGAAAGCTTATATGTTTCTTAAGTTACCTAATGTTTGGATATTTATTTATAACAGTTTTGCCTCGACATGTATTACATGAATACAGAGCTTTTCATTTTCATTTTCTACTAGAATTTTAGTTCACAGATTGGTTATAGCTCAGAGGAATGGATATATTTGTAGAGCAGAAATGGATGCAAAAATAAAGGTAACTTTTAATGTCCAAGAGTGTGGAAGATAATAATGTTACATATTGATACATTTAAGATATCATGCTGTTCAATCTTAAACAAAACATCTAAAGTGTTTAATGGATATTTGTATAGATTTACCTATAGCGCTAAAATGAACTTTAAATTTTGTAGCAGTCAAGGAGTACGATTATTCCAAATTTCAGTCTATCCACAAACTATTCATGAAAGCAATGTTCTGAAATTCTTTACCACCAGATAACACATACTTAAGGTATACACAATGTCTCTCAGATTGCATTATAAGATGCTGTGAACTAAGAGTTTCCTTGCTTCCATGTTGTTTGGAAAGCAGGATGTCTTTCTTTTTGTGCTAAGTGAGGAACATGTTTGGAAGGGCATCAATAATTTTGACACATATATTCTGTGCTTCTGTAGGACCAAGGGTTAATATGTAATTCAGTTGTGAAACAGCCTTAAATATTTAAGTAGAAAAAAAAGCCTGGCATCTTATAATTGGCCTCTGAGCCATAAGATGGCTAAGTTTGAAGGCTATAGATATGCAGTGATTTTATACAGGAATGAAGGAGAACAATTTAACATTGGACACTGATAAGAAAAAGAAAATAGTTGCTTTCTATTTTTAAGTTAACAGCATATGTTCAGTTAATTTAACTGTTATACATTTAGAAAATACTAATATTAGTGAGACATCTATAGGAGAGTTCTGAGCAAAAGACCACAGTATGCTGTAGTTTACAAAAAATAAAAATTCAGCCACACAAACACACACACACGCACACACACACACACACACATATTTGTGTTTGTGTATGTGTGTGCATATGTATATGTATATATACACACAGAGTATGTTACAAAGAGATCCACATAAACACACAGGTGAGAAATTAGATGTGAATACTCCTACCTAAATATGAGCATATCCCCTCATGCCCAGGGTAAATTTACATTTCATTCTTACATTTCTGGCACTAGAGAATAACCACTCTATTCAGTCTCTTATGTAAATAATTCCGAGTCCATTGAAAGCCATTAGTGAGAGAGTTGGCTGCATTTCCGAGGACATACAGAACAGTCATTCTATTCTCTTAAGTTCTTGGAATTGGCTAGCTAAATCCCTTGGTGTTACTTGGCTCTTGGTACCGTTTAAAATCCTAGCCAAATTTAATTTTCATGTGATACATATTGAGTTCATGAGGAACAGCCATGTTCCTGCCATGGCTAATAGAGGATATGTATACATATATATATATATGTATGTATGTGTGTGTGTGTGTGTGTGTGTGTGTGTGTGTGTGTGTGTGTGTGTATGTGTGTGTGTTTATTAGTACTCAGTACAACTTTGTCCTCTTTGTCCAGAGACTTGTTTTCATTCACCATAGCATCTCACATGCTTCTGTGGCACATAACAGACATCCAGCTTTCTTGAAAACTCAGTTTTCATCCTCACTCAGTTTGTTTTTTCTTTAATGGCATGTGTATTGAGCTAAGGTTCATACACCAAGCGCACATGGATATTGAATTGTTCAGTTTTCTGTGACTAATATGAGCAGTCCACACCACTATTTTCGCATCATCATCTTACATATATGATGGAATAGAATCAGTCTGATATGAGCATTCGGTTTTATAGGGTTATTAGATTTCAAATAATAAAAAACAAGTTATGATAAAATGTGTTTCAGGATAAGATATTTTCACTTCATAAAATTTGCCACTGTAATTCGTTCATTAGTAACAGAAGAATCACATAAATATTTCAATAGATTCTTGCCAGAATTTCTTAAAGTTCATAATCTCTTTTAAATATTGAAGCAATTTATGAAGTTGGATTCAACTTAAAATGTGTATTTTTAGCCATCAGAAAATTGAGAGGAATGCTTCTTAATGCATTTAAAACTTATATCAAATTATAATAAGCACCATTTTAAAGCTTAATTTCAGACATATTATCTTTGATTATTAAAATAATGGAGTTCTATTTTCATTATTATATTTAACCATATCTAAAGCTAATTCTTTTGAAGCTATGTAAACGAGAATTATCAAAAATTTTAAAAAAGTAGTATGAATTCAGGTATAACTTCTTAGGTTGAAGAGTTTTTCAAAATCATATAAAGTATTATTATTGCCTCCCAGAACTTGAAAGTAATACCTACCACCAAATACACCACATACTTTAGACTCAGGACTGGAAGCAAAGGAGCTGGAGCTGTCCTTGAAGTCTCCTTCTAGAGGACAAGCTCGATTAGTATCCTAAGGTGTTATGCATGCTGCTAAGGTAGGAAAAGCAATCATGAAGCCTGCCCAGTTGTAATGTCTATAAGGCACAACATTGTCCGACTTGTCAAGATATCACCAGTAGTCAACAGGGAACTTATATTTAAGAGATGATCAATGACTCTTTAATTGGACTTAAGGTCTGGTTAATAGGGAGGAATTCATACCTGATATTATACACCTAGCCTTTGATCATGAATCTGAGAGGAGACCCTCCTAGTGCTACTTTCATAAATCACTGTGAACTGTGTTATAAATAATTATCTCTACAACTACAGAACTACAGACAAGTCTAACTCACACTGTTCATTAGACAAACATTATATATATATATATATATATATATATATAATGTATATACTATATCTTATATATATATATATATAAGATATAGTATATACATAGTAGATGGAGAGTGTTACCAAAAGTCACAAGTGGTCAGACTGCAAAGAACTACTGATTATTAGGTAGCCACTCCCAACTGATATTATTTACAACACAATCTCTATACCTAGTGATGAGGAAACATTGAAGAAGAACAGGCAGGAAAATGTCAAGAGGACCAGGACACTTGTGAGAAAATGGTCTTCTAATATAACAGAAAAGCTGTAACCCCAAAATCTCAAAAATATAATCACTTACCATCACCTCCACAATGACAATACTAATTGACATGTCAACATGAATTGGGAATCAATTAAGGCTTGTCCTCTAAATGAAGAATATCAGGAAATGGAAATGAAGGAGCCAGACTTCTCCAGGGATTTGCTTCCTGATATGTCATCCAATTCCAAGCAGCTATCACTAAACACACACATACACACACACACACACACACACACACACACACACACACACACACACACACACGAGCAATGCCCAATGGACTCAACTGGTTTTATTTATAAATGCAGGTGTATGTGTGTGTGTGTGTGTGTTTGGCTTTTAAATAGCATTATTTCTTAAATAAAATACAGTATTACAACTAACCACACAGCACATGTATAATACTTAGATATTGTAAGCAGTCCACAAATAAGTTCAAGAATATTGATATATGTGTCTATGTCCTATATAAGTAGCATGCCGTTTTGTATAAAGGAATGATGAAGGCACAGGTATAGATATCAGTAGGAGTTCCCGAAATGAGTTTCTTTGATCCTTGAGGGATGATTGGATCATGCTACGTTATGATTAATTTCATGCCTGAGGACAATTGGACATATAAACAGATCCCATTCAATTCTAAATTTCTCTTCCTGAGAATCCTTTTAAAACTTAATAGATCACGGAGTACTGTGGCTTAATGTTCTTTTTTTGTAAATTTTAAAGTATTAAATATGTTTGACTATAGCATGGACACCTCCAGATGATCAAAGCAATTTGCCTGTATATATTCACAATGTCATCAGGTACATAAAGAATATGTGAAATGTATGCTATAAACTGTAACATAAACATGCTCTTTTTTAAGTAGCCAATATGGTCACCGCATTTAATCGAAAACAGATCAAGTTGAGGTCAAACTTGAGTAAAATTACACTTCACACATTTTAATGTTGTATAAGTGTGACTTTCTGTAATCTAGTTTATGAATAATCTATATTTCCCCTTTCCACTATTATTTTTTGCTATTGAAATCCAAAGCTAATAATTCTACAAAAATAATTAGTTTGACAAATTGATATACCACGTATATAATATAATATGATATTCAAATCTTACTAGATTTTGCCTTATACATGATTAGAATTTTTAAAAAAGTATTGTCATAATGCTTAAGTAAAATTCAAATATGACTAGTTTTTGTTCAAATATCTCAAAGATTAAAACCTTATTTGGTAGGAATGCAATGTAACTTCTATGTGATTGTATCCAGAGAGTTAGTTAATGATTTTTCACACATGTAGCACTGAATGCAGTTAAAATTATGAATATCCAGTGGCTAACAGTACTTGCATATAATAAACCTTGCTTCAATTCATACTCTTCCATTTTTGACATGATGAAAATTCCAATATTTTACTATGTTTACTTTTTCTTTGGAGGATGTTTTTAAGTAGCAATTGATATATCTGGGACTTACTGCTTCTGTTACTGCTTAATCAAAATAATTTTTAAATTGTACGGAAATGAAAGTTGTTGCTTCTCATTAGAGGATGCATTTAGTGCTCTCTTTCTCTTGCAGTGTTGGCAATTTTCCTGATAAGATATGTGTACTTTGCGATCTGACCTGCCAATGTCCTGCATGGTATTTAATAGTGATATGGATTTTTTTTTGTCATTTTGGAGTTTCAAAATGCCAGCCTGTGCTATGTTCTTTGTACAGTATGAATTAATATAGTTGCCATTCTTTAAAATATCATGTTATCCATGATTCATCTTTTATTAGAATTAAATCCACAGTCTGCTATAAACAAAGTCTTATCACATTTTGTTCTCACCTGAGTATTTCACAATATAAATCAGTATGGTGGGTGTGCTTTCGTGTGCTACCGGGAGAAGTAACTGGCTTTTAAATGATTTTTAGTTGTAATTATAACAATAGCTATCCCTCTGTCACTGATGGCTTTTTTTCCCAGATGGTCTATTTTTGCCCTGACATTTTTGTCCATTCTATGAATTTCATCATGGGGAAGAAACAGCAGTTTGTCTCAGAGCTGCTCAATTTCGATCTCTGGGTGACAAGCTGATATTTCTTTCCTTTGAAGAAATTTTTAATATGACAGGTTAAATGTCAAAGAAAAAAAACCATCATATATTGAACCTTACTAGCCTCATTTCTCTTAATATTAATGACATATTGACATTTGATTTTTTTTTAAATGGCCTTACTTTTTAAGTAGCTGTATAGATTTTGAAAAAAATGTATTTAGGCATCTTGTATCTTATTGCAAATCATTGAACATAAAGATAATGTGTGTGTAAATAAGAAATGAATCATCAATGTTAAAGGCATTTGCTAGTCAATAACTGATAGTTTAAAAACCAAAACAATTATTTGTCTAAAATTCTGCAGTAGATTTTATGCACATTAGCTTTAAATTTAATTATATATTAGGAAAACATTGAACAAAAAGACTAGTACAATTGGAAGACTAATTTCTAATTATTTGATTGAAGATAAACTTATATGCAGGAGAATTTAAATATAATATATTTGTGCTTGTAAGGCCTTTACTGAGTATACTAACTGACTATATATTTGTAAGACTCTGGTTTTCATATTTAGTATTAATAAAAATCACTAAAACAAAATGAAGAGAAGGAGGAAAGATGTATTACAGCAATCATAGAATCACTAATATTATTTAGTCACCAAGAGTACACTGTCTCTTTAGTATTTGTCACGAATTATACAAGAAACATTAAACTGTATATTCCTTCACACGTCTGACAGGCTAACTTCTTATTGATTTTACACCATATAGAACACAAGTCAGGTATATGGAGAGAGTAGTGATTCATGACTCTCCATAGTCATGAGAATGTGCTGGTTTGTAGTTCTTATATGAATGCAACAAGTGAAACCTATGCCATCCTGTTTCTCTAGAGTATCTGCATGAATATATACATATGTTCATTTAACCATGAATGCATTTACATGGTCTAAGTGCAATGGTGAATATGGTAGCCATTAGCCATACAGAGATATTTAAGGTTAAACATAAATTAATTCAAATTTAGTAACATTAAAAGTGCATTTGCTCCTTTCAAGTGTTTAAAATCACCCGTGACTGCTGGTTTCCAAAACAATTCTCTCATCACAGAGAGTCCCCTTGGAATATACTATGGATTGATGTTTTAGTGTGGGCAGCAGTATTTCTAAACACTCTTTGTTGCCTTCATGATACTGTATTAAAAATTACAATATTTTCTCATATTTTTCTGATAGAATTGAACTGTAGTGTGAAGCTATGCACTTTTCACAAATTTCTACTTTAAAATTTCTAATACCATTGTGTGCTATCAACCTTAAGTTCTTAAAAATGTACTCAGGAAGTAACAGGGCATCACAACCCATAATCATATCATAGACTTAAAATGATTCATTCTACTAAAGAAATAGTGTTTATATTTGATCCTTTTGAGACAAAAAGCAAAATCACCACCACTACAACCATCACCATCACTACCAGGAACAAAACCCAAAACAGTTATCTCTGTTTGGAGGTTTAAATTAGTTCCTAAAGCAATATGCTTTCTTTGTTACTATTGTTAAATAATTTTAGGCTATATTACTTTATAATTGTATGAGGAGTCATATTCTAAGCAATCCTTTGAAGGAATTAGCATTTTCTCATCTCAAATCTTCTAAGTAACAAAAGTTATGGGAAATTCAATTTCAGCAGGGTATTATTATATTAAAACAAGGGGTGCAATTCACGAGGCCAATGTGAGAATGAAGTGTCATTTTAAAATGATTCACTGCTTCTCCCCACCAAATTTAGTTCTTATCAAGTTACTCTCTACCAAAATAAACAATCTCACTTCTAGCTATAAACTCAATTCAGAGTGACTGCTTAAATTCATTCTTGTGGTTACAGAATCAGGATTTAACTTACTTTCTTGCAGCTACTTTGTAAAAATTCTAGAGAAATGAAGTACTGATAAACTACCTTTTGGGAAGACAAAATCTATGGTTTATGTATTACCTACCTTTTGTTAGTGTGACAAAATAACCGAGGTCTTCAAATTAAAGGAAGAAGGACTTATTTTGGCCCATTGTTTAAAAGTTTCAGTAGATGAATAGTTGGTTGTGATGTTTCTGAACCTATTTTGGAACAGAAAAATCACTGTAGAGGGTACATGGCAGATCAAGCCTTCTTATGTCAAGAACCATCCAGACAGAGGAAGTGAGGGTCAAGGTTTCTCTCAAGATCATGCCTCCCGAAGATCTCATTCCTCCTTACTTTATAAAGGTTGTATTACTTCTTAATATCACCATCAAATATGAATCCATCTGCTGGATAGTTTTATTAGGAAAGATTGTAAGTATAACTCAATAGATAGTGGATGTCCCTCTTTCATTGGTTCTCCTTGCAACTCTTTCCTGATCGTCTTTGAACTTCAGTGATGCTGGTCTTTGCTGATGATACTCTTGCATTGGTTTTCCTTGCTTTCTTCCCTGACCTTTACTTGTGACCTCATAGAGAGAAATGCACCAAAGAATTTCTGGTGATATTACAGGTTCTCCTTGCTGTCTCTGCAGAATTATGCCAATTTGGTAGAGCCTTGCAGTGTATGCTGGATCAAACCTGCTGCTATTGATTCACATTAACTCTTTGCTATTGGACTGGACTGCTGGTATCCTGACAACAAAGATTGAAATCACCCCCAAAACAACTTTAATCAAGTCAACCACCCCTTTTCCTATTAACCTTCTTTCTCTGCTCTCTCTGGTCAATTGGGCTACAAGGGAGGTTGACTTAAAAACCCTAATTAAAGCAGGTTTTGCAAAATCTAAATGTATGATTTTTTTGTGAACTTGAACAAAGATAGAGTTACCTGAAAGAAGGGAACCTTAATTTCATAATAACTGATTAATGGGAGAGAACCCTGACCATTATGGGCTTCTCTATCCTTGGACTAGTAGTTCTGGGTTCTATAAGAAAGCAGGATTAACAAAGCCAGTATGCAGCACTCCTTCTTGGCCTTTGTATCAGTTTCCACCTCCAGGTTCCTGCGCTGTTTGAGGTCCTTCCCTAACTTCTTTCAATGATGGACTTTGATGTAGGAATATAAGTCAAATAATCCCTTTCCTCCTGAAGTTGCTTTTCATCATGGTGTTTCATCACAGTAATACAAACCCTAACTAAGACAATCTGTAAATAAATTAATCAATCATGAATTCAGAGTCTACAGAATCCCATAGCATCCTAAAAGTCCCACCTCTGAGCACTGTTGTACTGGGGAGCAAGGGTTCAGTGCATGGTCCTTTGGGAGACAATTATGATCCATAAAACATCACAATGACTCATATCTGTAATGTGAATATTACCATTAAAACCAATTTCAAGCTCAGATTGGGTTCACAAGCAGCTTAGAAACTTCTTTTTTTTTTTATTTTCATTCCAAATCATTTCCCTTTTCCCGTTTCCTTCCTCCCCGAAAGTCCCATAAGCCCCCTTCCCTCCCTCTTTTCTCCATTCAACCCCCTCTCGTTACTCTGTCCTGGCGTTCCCCTACATCCAGTCTTTCCAGGACCAGGGGTCTCTCCTTCCATCTTCTTAGAAATCTATTGATATGCAAATTGTGTCTAGGGTATTCCGAGAGTCTGGGTCAATATCCCCTTATCAGTGACTGCATACCATGTGTGTTCTTTTGTGATTGGGTTACCTCACTAAGGATATTTTCAAGTTCTGACCATTTGCCTAGGAATTTCGTGAAGCTTAGAAACTTCTAAAACTTGGTTATTGGTTTCTCCTAGCCAGTCCAACAGCTCCAACATCCAGTGTCTCTTTGTTAGTATAACACAGAATGAGTGAAGGATTCTACAAAGCTAAGAACAATAGTGAACTATTGATGGTCTGACTTATATATCTACTCCAGATATTCCTACATGGCATTTTCTAGTAGGGAGACAGATCTATCTTAACTTTTACTCAAGTACAATTATCATCAAAGGTAGTAAGAATACTTGGCTATAATTATCTTTTATTTCAAGCCTGAGTCATAATGTAGAACCCAAATGGAAAAAAATAGCAAATTATTATCCTTACTGTAAGTTGTATTTGATTTTCTGTTACCTCAATGATCTGATGCAATGTTGCACCTGACCATAGATTAGGACTTTTCCATCATGCATAAATCAAATGTCAATATTCCTGTACTCATGAAGATATCAAGGCATTCATTGACAAGATTTTACTTTCAAGAAGCTACAACTTAAGACTCAAATGACTACATTGCTTAATAATTAGGAAGAGTAGAACGTTATTAGTTCTACTAATAACAATATTAAAATTGTTTAATTTCTAATAGATGTTGAATAATGTGTGCATATCTTAATAACATTCCAGGCACAACTGTGACAAAATATTATTGGAAAATTAAAACACCATCCAACAAACAGTATTGTTTATGTATGTGAGAGATTGGTTAAAACCTATGAACATACTACAAAATTAAATGATCTCTCCATCATGTTCTCCATTCCATGTGCATGAACCCACATGAGAAACTTATTGTCAGGATTTAAGATCTATTTCTGTTTTCCAGGATCTACATGACAAAAGAGAAAATCTGTCTTTATGTTATCCTCTTACTTCCAAATGTCATACATTGCACATATATGACCCCTCTAGACTCCCACACTCCACTCATTGCTAGCTTTAGCTAAAGTAAAATGTAGAAGTCTCAATATTAGAAGTAGTAAACTGTCATGAACAGAAAATTTCAAAGTATAATATCATCAGTAAGACATAAAAGAGAGTTAATAGAAATATTATATTCCAGGTCTGGGGAGATGACTCACTGGGGCCAAATCTTGTGGTAGTTTAAATTAGGACTCAGCAGGCTCATATTTCGAATGCTTAGTCCACAGTTGGTGAAGCTGTTTGGGAAGGATGATGAGGTATGGCCTTGTTGAAATAGAAACATTACTGAAAGTGGGCTTGAGGTTTTAAAAACCCATGACATTTCCAGTTAGTCAGTCTCTCCCTCTCCTTTTCTCTCTCCTTCTCCCCCTCCTGTTCTCCTCCTTCACCCCCTCTTCCCACCTCCTCCTCTCCATCTCATCCCCCTTCCCCTTCTCCTTCCTCTTCCCCTCCCCCTCTCTACTTCATGCTGTGCATCAGTTGTTAGGTCATAGCTATTGCTCCAGTGACATGTTTGCTTGCCTTCTGCCATGTTCCCTATTGTGATGGTCACGGAGACTCTAAAACTCTGGGACCATGAACCCTCAATCACATGCTTTCTTTCATAGATTGTCTTAGTCATGGTCTTTTGTCATGGTGAGGAGAAGAATACAAGTTCTGAAATTTGAGGCTCTAGAAGCCACATGAACTAGGTATGGCAGTGCATGTCTGTAATCCCAGAAATTTCAGTGCTTCAGTGGTGGAAGAAGAGATAGAGATGGGACTATTCTTAGACAGTTGAAGGTGTGCTTTGCCTGAACAATAAAATGAGCAACTCTGTCTAGGGTAGGGATAGCTCAGTGGTTTAGAGCACTGGTTTCTTTTCAAGAGGTCCTGGGTTCATTCCCAGTACCCATGTGGTGACCGACAGCTATCTGTCAGTTTCAGTGAATTTGATACCTTCTGATGGCCTCTGCAGATATAAGACAAAAACATGGTACACAGAAGTATATGTAGACATATTACTCATACATATTAAATGAAATTAAATGTTAAAATTTAAAAAGAGACTAAAGGAGAAGACAATGCCTAATACCAGAGGCTGTCCATTGACTCCCACATTCATGGTTTGCTTTGTGCCTCCACTCATACACATACAAGTATGTACACAAAGTAAAAAATATGCATTTCACTGATACTGAAGCATAGAGACACACTTCCAGAAGCATTCACAAAAAGTTTCAAAAAATTCGGGTGAAAAATCAATGTTTGAAGCAAAAGAAACTCAGGAGGAGACTGAGAAAAAGTGAATGGTTTGAATAACAGACAAGTTCTACATAAAACAATGAACAATGATACTTAACATTTACTTAGAAAAATACAGACCTTTGTTGGATGAGCTAGGTTATCACTACAAAAGACCTACAATTTAAGTTAACATTACTTTTATATGTGTACACCCTGTGACAAGATATTATAGAAAGTTAAGTTCAAGGTTAGATCTATTCTGGCTCCCAGTTTCCAAGGCTCTATCTGCATTCTGCAAGTTTTATTTGTTTTAGGCTGAAAGGGAAGTAGAGTATCAAGGTAGTGAGAGTTTGTGGCAGTGGAGGCTACCCACTTCCCAACATGTACACACACACACGCACACACATGCACACGCACACACACACATACATGCACACGCCACATACAGACACTCCCTCTCATGTGTTTACACATACTCTCATACATTCACATATATATGCACATTCACACACACACACACACACACACACACACACACACACACACACAATCAGATGTGGTGGGGTTGTATAGATGAATAGGGACAAGTAAACTTTTCAAGTTTCAAGGGTAAACTCTTAGTAAGCTACTTTCACCACCTGAGAGCTGGCTTATGCTACCTATCTCTTCATTCTACTCTGAACTCCTTGATGCCTTAGACTAAGAATGATTATGAATGAGGTCATGTTCTCACAGTCCATTCATGTTACCAGGTTTCTCTTCTGAGTATTTTCACTCTGGGTAGCAGCATTCCACACGTGTGGATTACTGGACAGGACAGCACTACTGTTGCTGTCTCTCTCTTGATGCTGACCACTATTGCTGTCCTGAGCAATTCAGGGTGGTTTGAATTTAGGCTTGATGCTTTATTGTGTAAGCACAAATGAGTCAGTGAAAAATAATAATCCTTTTCAGGGAAAATGACTTGTGAGGTTATATTGAAGTTATCTTAGAGTTAAACATTTCACTTGCATATGCTCCATTTCTCCATTGCTACTCTCTCCAGGATATTTAGTTTGTCCTTTAAGAAGGGAGTTAGTTACCTTTGAGACCCATTATCCCTTTTTGATCAATCTATTTAGCTCTTCTCCTTACTTCATCTTTGTGTCAGTTTTGGGTAGAGATTCCTCCATTTATTGCTTCAGAGACTATGCAGTTTCTTCTCTGAGATGACAATTCCTAAGGATAATGTTATTTATTGTTTTTGAGTGTACTGTGGCTAATATGTTTGTATTTGCCTAGACATCTGGAGTCTCACCACTCCTCAGTGAGTCTTTAAATATAATAGATAATGGTACTGAGAGTTAATCAGTAGTTTCTCGTGCTCTGGGGTAGATTTCATCAAGTCTAGATTACTTGTGAGCATGTTGCTTGACTAAGTGGTCCCTCACCTGTTACAAGATTGCTTTAAATTGCTTCCCTATCAGTGTTGAGATTTATGTGAGTCCTGTGACCACACTGGATTCCTCTTGGGAAGAGAAAAAAAATACAGTTTAAAATCTGGCATGCTAGGTTACCCATTTTCTTTATCTGTTTAAAGTTATTTGTTAATTTTCTCTGAAGGACACTATGTAGCCTTGAATACAGCCATCTTTTTTAAGTTGCAGCCCTTGATAGTGGAAATGATGAAGACAAGGTCCCCGGAGCCTGTGATTCCTGAACCACAACTTTGTCACCATTTCTGTGATAATGTTTGCTTGTTGTATTTCTCTTGGATCATTTGCAAACAGGAGCCGTAGGAATATATACTTTATGTTAGAGGTATCTACAGAGTACCAGGAATCTGGTGTGCGTTATGAGTATTAATTGTCATTCAGATGATTTTACATACACAGGAAAATGAAAGAAAAAGTCCACAAAATACCACTGAGTTTGTTTTGTGTTGTCCAGCTACTTCTGGGGATGGGGCCTGCTCTGAAGTATGCTTTATATGCCTAATGAGACTGCATTGGAGAAAACTGACTTTTCCTTCCTCAGCATTTGCATTTTCCAAGAAAAGTTTGTTTTCTTCAAATTGTCTCTAAAAAATGAAGTCATGTATAAAATCATACCTAATTATCTTTCTTCAGAACATATTAAAATATATTAGTCTTTTGTTTTTGTATAATTTACACCATTAAAATTCCTTCAGTTCTCTCCTACCTACTCAGTGCCCACTTATGTCTATTTAGTCTGGGTATTTTCTCCATTTGCTAATAGTCTTCTTAGATTTCTATGTGAAATTTCTATCACTAATGAGAAATGGCATGAGACAGAATTACAATAAATTTATATTAGATGTTTTGTTGATTTTTATTTATAGCATGCTGTTCAATAAAATAGCAGAGAAGATTGGCTTTATAGACAAAAATAAGCAGGAATATTATAAGGAAAGAAAAGTGGCCATTTTAGAGCAGGTTTTGTCTTAAATGATAAAATTAGAGGGATGTTCTTATCATACAGGCTAATACTATTCTGTTTAGGGATTTGCCTATTGGGTCTCTCTTAATTTTTTTCAAGATCAGATATACAAGTTATTTTTTAATGGTGACATTAAACTTCAGAGTGATTTACATTCTATTTCTATCTAGCATCTATCTATCTATCTATCTATCTATCTATCTATCTATCTATCTATCTATCTATCTATCTATCTATCTATCTATCTATCTAATTATGACAATAGATTTCTGCTCTCAAAATACATCCGGACTGGTTTCCCCTCCTTCCACTTCTTTCATTCCTCTCAACCTCCCCTCTTCCCAGATCTACTCCCCTGCTGCCCCCATCCCTGACCATCTCATCTTCAGAATGAAGCAGGCCTCCAAGAGATGGTTTGGTTTGCCGGCCCTAGTGAAATGGCCAAATCCAAGTCAGTTTCCGATATGTTGTACGTAACACAGAGACGACGGTATTTTTTGCTACTTATTCTATTTCTGGTGATATTTGAAAGATAACTCACCCAGAGTTTATTACTCATAATCATTGCTTTAATTATGTATTCCTATAATTCTTTTGTGAATGTGATTAAGTATCCTCTTTTCTCATTATTTTTCCTAGTACTACTCAAATCTGCATAGGTCCAATTGCTTTCTTCATCATTACAGTTTAAAATCACCTCTTGACTATGTTCATCATTCATTGAAATTAGTTCAAAGTCCCTTTCTTGGATTAATGACTTTTACTTGCTTTCTGACCGACCGTGCTCTCCTTTCCTAAGAGATAAATAGGTGAGGAGCATATCTTATAATCATCACATCCTGAGATTAGAAGACAATACCAGAGGTTATTTAGAGTTGATCCCCTTGATTCCAGATGGGAGGGAGGATATGGGATGTTCCCCAGACTGCCAGTTATCTTTTCCGAGGGAGATTTGAGAACATCTTATGCGAATAAATTTATTTCTATGCTTCAATGCAGAGTTACTAAAAGTGAAGGTTCAATTAACAGCTACGAATTCAAGTAAGTTTGAATTGCATTACTGCCAATTATCCTTTGCTGGTTCCTGCCAAAGGGGAATATTAACCAGAAAATTAGCATGTTGAATGTTTCGTTCATATACAAATCAAATTTAAGCAAGATGTCTTTTTCAAGGAGAAAAACAAAGCATATCTTTTTGGTGTCTTTGTAGGACAAAAGACTCGATGAGGTAAGAGGTTTTAGGACAAAAAAAAACTAATAGTTTTTTAAATAACTCTGTTTGTTTCATAATAAAATCATAGGTAAAGAAAAATGCTATTTGAGTTGAAATTTGTAAGTTTTCTACTATTTATCTCTTTTATAAGGGATTATAACTTTATTTACCCATGACATACTATATCAGTAAAAGACTCATACTATTTAATCGTTTTCTATTTTTGAGATTATGACACTAAGTTTTCCTTGTTCTAGGACAACAAATATTGTAACATTACTTTTTGCACAAATAAAAAAAAATATTGAGATTGTAGACAAAGGAGGCCTGAAATAGAAGGCTCCAGGCAGCCTTCAGATTTACTGTTATCAGAGAATTGACCACAGGAGAGAGGAGAAGCTGTTTGGTGACTGAGTGGTGAAGGGAAAATTTGAGGATTCTTTTGAACAAGTATAGACTTTTTCATATGATATATAATAATTGGGGGAGGAGAGGTATTATGTTCAGCACAGGGGATTCAGAGCTTTTGAAGTCAAATGTTCATTGGTAGGATATGCTGACTTCTATGGCAGTAAAAGTCTATTTCAAAGCTGTCATTCAAGAGGTTCTCCAGCACATTGTTGGTTAAGGAATTATGCCCTAGTATGCCCAGGCCTTAGGTGATTTCAACAGGTTCATATTAAAATGGAAAAGTAGGCTGAAAACAATTTAGTCAAGTAGACAGACATTGTAGCATAGTAATCAAGATTTAAAGTTTCCTAAGGTGGCTTCTTGCCTCTGAACACTGACTGGAAATATCTTAACTTTGCCTATTTATCTGTCAGTGTTCTGAGGCTTCTCCAGGACATTTTGCTTGGATAATCCTTTGTACCATCAGTCAACCGAGTCTGTGGGCTTATCTTTTCACTGTTCAGTTAGAATAGCTTGTCTGTAGGTCAAGTTGCCGTGCAAGGTTATGAAATTGTTTGTGGGAAGGATATGACATTTCTAGTACAAAATTCTATTTTTATTTGGTAAATAGAATATCATACTAGGCTTTTTTTATCATTTCATTCAAGATGTGATCATTCTATTTAATAAGCCAGCATTGCTTATGTAATAGTACATTATAAAATATTTAAAAGGTATATGTTGTATAAAATAGAAACTGATGGACAGGAACCACAGAAGTAGAAGGATGAAACAAACCAAATAGGAAGAAAGTGACATTACAATGTATGAATTTGCTAAATTTATAAAACTGGATAAAGCTGTGATAAGCTTTTGTTTCTCTCGTAGTTTTAAATCTTGGCCCAATTATCATTAGCTTCTGAAGGGGTCATGGAGGAGTTAGAGGGAGGAACAAGAAATGGGTATGATCTAAATGCATCACATTCATGTATGAGAACAGATTTTTTTTTGAAAAGTAAACTGTATATATGGGAACAATTTTATGGAGAATAACACTAGAAATTTAAAATATAATAACAATAACAATAAAAAATTGTTTAGAACAATAATATAATTTAAAAATTACAGCATAGCTGATGTTTTCACAGAGACAAGCTCACAGAAACTGTGGCAGCATGCACAGGGCCTACCCAGGTTCAAGCCATACTAGATCTTAATGCTCAAAGAGGAAGTAGACACAAGTTCCCAACCCTAACCAAGAAGCTATCTCCAACCGACAACTGTTCACAAAGGAAAAATTAGTTTTCTTTAGTGGAGTTTCACTGGGTATACAAACAATACTTAAAGGCATTCCCCATGACCAGCAGTATATGGCCAAGACAAAGTGAACTGAATTGTATTTGCCTTAGTCAGTGTTCTATCACTTTGAAGACATACCATGATTCATCATGGCAGGGAGCATGTCTGTAGACAGGCATGAAGCTAGAGAAGTAATTGAGAACAATATCTTTATCCACAAAGAAACAGAGAGAGAGAGAGAGAGAGAGAGAGAGAGAGAGAGAGAGAGAGAGAGAGAGAGAGAGAGAGAGACAGACAGAGAGAGACAGAGAGAGACAGACAGAGAGAGACAGAGAGAGACAGAGAGAGACAGAGAGAGAGAAAATGGGCTTTTGAAACCTCAAAGCCCATCAACTGTGACACACTTGCTTCAAGAAGGCCATGTCTAATCCTTCAATCATTTGAAGACTTCCACTCCCTGGTAACTAAGCATTCAAACATTTGAACCTGTGGAGGCCATTCTTTTTCAAACCACAATAATTGTGACTTGTAATACTTTAGGCATTTTTATTACTAATCTTTTGCTCATATATTATCTTTTCCAATTTTGTGTTTTTATGGGATTTGTGTTTGTGTGTGTATCTGTGTTGTGCTATTATTTTTTAATTGTATGTTTTCTAAAAAAAGAGAGGAAGAAAGCATTGAATTAGGATGGATGAAGAGGTAGGGAGGAGTTGGAAGGAGTTGAGGGTCAGGGAAACTGTGCTCACATTACATTGTACGATAAAATGTAATTTTCCTTGCATTTGGTTATTAGCATATATATTATCACTTCCAGTTTAATGTTTATATGATTTTCCACCCTGAGGAGTATAAGTGACAGTTCAGGTATTAATTTTTACCTTATGGCTAAGTTTTAATTATTGCATTCACTCATTTTTTAAAAAAATATAACAGAAAATAATAGGATGAAACAAAACTATCTCATCAAAATTGAGGAAGAAAAATCAACAAAAAGTACCTAAGACATATCTGAGTATGGAAACTAGTCTTTCCCTGATTCAAAATAACCTAATTCTATTTTTTTTAAAAAAAGATATATTTTTTTAGACTTTCTCTGTGTCTGTGTTTATGTATGGGCATGTGTACGTGAGTGCTAGTGCCCAACATGGTTTATATTTCCTGGAGTTAGAGTTAAAGGAAGCTTTGAGCATCCAGTGTGGCTATTGAGACCCAAACCTGTATCCTCTGTAAGAGAAATACATACTCAACCACTGAGGAATCTCTTCACCCCCTGCTTCTGATTTTGAAGCATCAATTTCCAAGAGGTAAGGCTTCAGATTCACCTTGGCCCTCATCAGTGAAGGCAGCAAACATGTGGTACAGCCTGGAGCTTGGAGTGAATCAAAAGGCTAGCTTGAGGAGCAGAGTTTGTAAGCAGATTGTATTCACAATCTTAACTAGGAGGAGAGTACAGACATACTTCTTGAACATAACCTATGATACTTAAACGTAGTCATCAGTCTGTCCATGTTCATACTATTATTTTGACAGCTAGTGGAGAAAAGTCTGTAATTGGCTGGAAATTTTTTCTTAGACTTTCCAACTTCAATAGCAGTCACTCTTCATCATGGGCAGTTCTAAACCTCAGTGCTTACAGGTCTCTTGAACTTCCTTCAATAAATTCACACTTCAGTGCATCTTATTGAATCCCGACATCTGCCTTTTCACTGGCTAATCAATGTGATCTTCAACTTGTGACATTCTTCAATACGTGGAGTTCCATGATTCTGAGATATTAGAAGTATATGCATCCAAAACAGATGCTCACTAGAAGCTAATATTCCCGGAAATAAGAAAGGCAGCAGCCAAACCAAAACAGTATCCAACTATAGGATAAAGCTAATGTATATAAATGACTAAGCATCAATGGAAGTGAGTACGGGATAGAATTCAGAAGTTAAACTTGACGTTTGTGTCTGCTATTATTTTAGAAGCAAGTGTGAAATTACAATCAGTCTACAAAAGAGCTTTGTGCCTGTGATGAACATTAAAGTCCAACATGAAAGAGAAGTGGAGGATTTGCGTGGTTTAATAAGAATACCTTAATGATGTTCAAAGGATTGGATCAATTTGAAATAATTTACCTGTGAATGGAAGATTAAGAGAAGGCTTTGAGGAATTGAATTCTACTTTGGAAGTGAAGACAATTACAGAACAATATGCAACTGTAGGCAACAATTCCTAAACTGGGAGGCTCTGACTGATCACTGGGGATTATTTCAGAGAACAAATTTGATGGGTGCACTCAGTATAGCAATTTTTGTAGAGGAAATTAGATTAAAGCTGACCTTTTTAAAGATAGCCAAGAGGGCTCAGGTATATTGCAATATTCCACACAAGAAACAGTGAGAATATGCTTAATATGTTTAACTTGGTCTAATAAATCCTGTTGGGTGTTTGCCACTCAGTGTTTTATTGCTAGTTTTTAATTGCCATCAAGGGGAAGGCTATGATAAAGGGAATTTTTCCCCCTCATTTGCTTCACACTCATTTTTCTTAGGATTTTGGTTACCCTGACGAAGATCTTTATTTCACAGGGTTATTTCATATTTGTGTGATAATATTTATTAAATAAAATGAAGCAATAAATGTTCACATTTCCACTACAGAAATAACATAAGGGTGGCATTCTTCTAAAAAATTCTCACTATCTTGACTGCATTGTAGACTCTTTCTTTTAATTAAGCAACTCACTAGACACTTTTTAATACTATCCCCTGACTAGGTCCCTTATGTCTTTGAATTGCTTGTACTGCAAGGGGAATAGCTTAATACAAGCTTATTAACAACTGAGCAGCTTGGAAATCCCCCACAAGACCTTTCAATAAGGTTTAATCAAGCAGGTAAGACCCCGATGAGCCTGGCAATTAGACTTATTGTAATTTTTAAAGAGATGCTGAGTTTCCAAATACTAATGACGACAAATGTAGAACTGCTATTGAAGCAACAAACCCAAATCCTACCCACCTCCATTTTCGTAGCTCATTAGAGTGCTCTGTTGAATTAACAAGTACTAATTTATCTCTGAATTGCTACTATGAGTTTAGCCAGACTTAATATTGCTATTTTAATGGGATAGTTTTATACTATTACATATTGTACTGGAAGCAATTAAGCCAAGTTTCTTTTAACCTTCCATATGTTAGGACTCAATTAACACTACTCATTTAATCTTCTTTAAAATACACATATTTTTATGTATGTATGTATATATGTATATATTTATATGATAAATGGTATTTAGAACTGTTAAACATATACATGATTATATTTTCTAAGTCAGTTGCTTTATTCATACAAGTTATTAGGTTGCAATTTTAAGGTTAAATATAAATTGAAAAATAAGGTTCAATTCTCACTGTCAAATAAGAGACTTTCCTACTACTTAGAGTATTTACTTTAGAAATTCGATCTTTCTTTCTCTGTTTCTTTGAAATACATGTGAATCTTCTTCAAAATTAAATAAGCCCTGGACTAACTTTCTAACAGGAGAATTGTTTCCTCAGTAACTGAGGTGTGATTTGAGATGTGGTTACTAAATAATAATGCATCTTTGTCTCCCACTGTCTGTGGGAACCCTGAATCTATCCTGAGCAGACAACATATTACTAGATGTAGATGTCACCTTCAGCACAGACATGACAAGGATGTATTAGCATCCAACAAAGCCATTTAGAAAACACAAATGATCACTCCAACTAGCAGGGGAGTTGTGCCTTACAAGTGGTGGGAAGAAGTCTCTTAACATGAGGGCTTATTACTATTATCTTGGTGATATGGATGGGTGAATCACCTTTCTCTCAGAGTTGGCACTCTCAGCAGAATATTAGATTCTGGTTTTATGCTTAGATATTCTCTTATACTTTTTCTATTTATGATTTTATCTAAAATACAATTATATAATTCTGCTCTTTCTACTTTCCTCCCTTGCTTTCTCTCAAATTCATAGCCTATGCTGTTTTGTTCATATATTTATAATATATAACTAAGTATATAAACACATTCTGCTCATCCTTGTATGTGATTTCAGGTCAATCACAAGAACTCTTCTAAATATATATCCTTGTATTCACAGATGTATGCCAGGAAAACTTTATCCATGAAGTCTCAACAACATGGGTGTACTTTTAACTTTATAAATAGGATCATTTATGTAGAATGTACCAATGTTATCTGCTCACGTTAGTCAGACAGATTTTTGTCTTCAGTTTTTTGATATAATATATAAAGCTGCTAAGAGAATATTTTTAGACACCTGCACGTGTTCATGCAATCATTTCAATATGTATAAGGGGTGAAATTGCCGAGTTAAGGATTAAGTAGATAATTATGAAGTACTGTTGTCAATGTATTAACCCGCTGGCCTTTTATAAGAATTTCAAGATTCCATATAGTCACCCAATTTCAGTAGGTAGGGGAATACCAGGACAGAGAAGCGGGAGGGGGTTGACTGGGGAACAGGGGGGAGGGAAGAGGGCTTATGGAACTTTTGGGGAGGGGGGGACCAGGAAAGGGGAAATCATTGGGAATGTAAATAAAAAATATAGAAAATAAAAAAATAAATAAATGTAATATTTGTATTAATTCTTTGAGAATTTCATACATATACATAATGTATTATGATCATATTCATTGTTTTTCTTCTAAAACTTCCCAACATCTCACTACCTGATATTTGAGTAAGACTTCAAAAGTAAACAATTTTTCTTAAATTCCCTTCATAGATATTCCTCTGGTAGATTTGGGACCATTCTACTGCATTAGGTAGCTGAATCCTCTGTATCTTACCCTACAGATCACATTTTAAGTTTTACTTTGTGAGTCCAGTTGTATCTATTGATCCTGGTTGGTCTTGAATTCCTGGGTTCTGATCCTCCTAAGATCCTGGTAAGCTAGGCTTCCTGAGTAGCAGGTAACACAAATTTAGCATGTAAGGTTTTCTATGGGAATAGAAAAGATATGTGCGTGTATGTGTGTGTATGTGTGTGTGTGTGTGTGTGTGTGTGTGTATAGCTGTATGTGTCACATAGTATAAAAGGAGATATATTAATTAGTTCAGGAGAGTGACCCAGCAGTCATTATCATTATTCTGGAGAGACAAAACAAAAACAAAAGCAAAAACAAAAACAAAGCAAAACAAAAGCAAAAACTCACCACCACCACCACCAACAATAACAATAATAACAACAACCTCAACCACAACCACCCCTACAATAAAAACAAAATAGCAAATGCTCAGTCCCTGGAGTAGATGTCTTCACAGTCTCTCCAAAGTCTGGAAGATTTACTAGAGAGTTACTGATCTTCAGTATACACTGGAAAGCCTGAAGGAGTTAGAAAGATATCACAGTCAATAGCAAAGGCAACAGTTGCTTCTGGTGAAGATTGTCTACCTTCAGTTAATCCTGGAAATGCCCTCAAAAACACACTCTAAAGTGTGTCTCTTAATTATTAAGTGTGACACTTAAAGAGTGTCTCTTAACCATATTATTAATTCCTTATTTATAAAGGAGGGTCCCGTATACTTTGGAAGGTACTACCCATGAGCAGGTGGTCCAAGGCTGTACAGAAAATATGGCTGAGCAAGCCAGGGGGTCTCCTCTTCAATTCCTGCCTTGAATCTTTGTTTTGTCTTCGCTCAATGATGGATAATGAGCAGTTAGCTAAATAAACCATTTTTTTTCCTTGCATTGCTTTTGGTCACTGCTTTATCCTAGCAACAGAAACCAAACCAGGACTCCATCACCAGCCAGTACTGCATCCAGCCCTTTCAGTTATTTCTCCTGCTACATTTGTTGGGCAGAGAAGGAGTTTTACAATCCATACTCTGCATTGAATTAAATGCTTATTAGTTTCTGAGTTTAGAAGTTACCTGATGGATTCCATTCCTACATTTACATGGTCTTTTAAAAAATTGAGTTGCAATATTTAGTTATCACTTACTTTTTCACTTGAAAACTACAAACATATTTCACTGGAAACATTTCAAATCTCTTCAAATATCTTAACATATATTTATATATTATTATTACATATATGTATTGTAAGAACAATTTGATTTATTTTAATTGCATTTTTAATACTCTTTTAACTCTTGAAATTATAGCAAGAAATTTTCTCCAGGGAAGAATGCACAAATTGGTTACATGATACCAGATACAAACAATTCCATTTTTGAAAAATGTTTTTCATTTAATAAAAAGAGATTTTTTTTTCTCATTCAACAGGTTTTGATTACAGTTTCCCTTCCCTCTTCTCCTTCCATTTCCTCCCCCCTTTCCCTACCCTCCGGATCCACTTCCATTCTCTCATTAGAAATGTCTCATTATCTAGGAGATAACCACTAAACAATACAAAAATAAAATATAAGATAAAATAAATACCAAAGGGGAATGAAGAGGTGAATTTGTAGTAAAGGCACTTTCCATCAATCTGATGACTGAGATGAATCTTTAGGCCCATATGGTAAAGTAGAAAAATGTCTCCCTTCTCTAAGCCATCTGACTTTCACACGAACATTTGCATATTCTTGTGTGTGTGTGTGTGTGTGTGTGTGTTTGTGTACATGCATGCACACACACACACACAAACAAAAACATACAAACCACATAACAGTAAATGCACATGAATCTATGAATGAGAGTTAATAAAATGTAGTGTCAATGTAAGACATTTGGAAATAAAAAAAAAACAAAATAAAAACCATCACATTGAGGCTAGACAAGGCAACCAACAGATGGAAAAGAGCCCCAAGAGAAGGAAGAAGAATCAGAGAATCACTGGTTCACAGTCAGTATTCCCATAGCAATGCTAAGCTGAAAGCTATAATGTACATGCAGAGGACATGGTGCAGTTCCCTGTAGGCTCTGTCTGTGCTGCTCCAGACTCTATGTTTATATGATCTTTGTTCCACTGATTCCGAAGAAACAACCTCCACGCCCTCTGCCTATTACTTTCTTTCTGTCTTCTCTTCTCCGGGGTTCCCTGAGCTCTTATGGGAGGTAAGAACAATTTGTTAATACATGGTTTTGTTTATGGAGGTATAAAGATGTATACCTTTATATGGTTTCATGTGTTATGGTAAACTGAAGACATCTGGGTTAAAGATAAACATGTGTGTGTGTTCATGCATATATGTATGCATACATATATGTATGTTTTTTGTATGTATGTATTGTCTATCATCCATCCATACACATACATCCCAAATAATCAAAGAAGGATTCACAGATGCCTATGTTTAGTGGAATTTATTGGACAGGAAAATATTAAAAAACTATTCCAAGTAGAAGTAAATGTATATACATACAAGGATGTACTAGAGTGGAAATAAAAGTAATAGATTAACTAAAGTAGTTCAGAAATTTTGTACTATTTGGAAGACAGTGCTGGGACTTCAAAAAAGGAGAGACAAAAAGAATTATACTATAAAAACCCCTAATATGTGCTATAAATATGTAACTTTAATCTTGCATATGTTAGCATTATTAGATAATATTAAGGAGAATAATCTTACTTTCTATGTGCCTTTTATTATCTCAGACACCTACAACCAAGAACAGTTCTGAGAGTTGCCAATGATTAAGGTAACTTTTAAATACAGTTTGAAAGCATCCTATCCTTCCCACGTCCTAAAATACCAGCATGTTTTTACTTCATATAATTTTTAATATGTATATTTTCATTTAATGCACAGTTGTCATAATCAGTTAATTGTCTACTCAACTACTGATGTCTTTGTTGCTATGTTACAGTCAAAATTCATTTAACGGTCAATTGCTATTATCACCCCATTGTGTTTACTTTTCTCTTTATCTTCCTTTCTTTAGTTTAAGGAGTCTTGGTCATTGGTTAAATTCAATCTACACTATACTTTATGCCTGCATATTATTATTATATTGTATATTATTTATTTATAACAATCCAGTATTATTTTATAGATAGAAACCCAATTGCTATGAGATCATAAAACTTAAATATTTTGAAGAGAATTATACCATATACCCAGAGCTGTTCTAAGGTGACTACTTCATATAATCTATTTTCATTCCTCAATATTTCGTTCTTACCTTCACTTTCAATAAATTTCTATTTCAAAAGATCAGAAGAGACTTTCCCAAGATAGAACACCTTTGCCTCCATTGCCTCTGTGTGTGTGCATGGGTATACATCTATATGTGTTTGTGTGTGTGTGTGTGTGTGTGTGTGTGTGTGTGTGTGTGTGTGTGTATGTGTGTGTGTGGTGTGTGTGTGCCTACCCACAGACTTGCACGTGTGTGTGAATGTGTATGTAGCTCAGGGGACAACCTCTGTGTTATAGGTACTGACCACATTTGTCTTTTAGGGCCTCTTACAACTAGGACTCACCAAGTATGTTTGGCTACCTGGCCAGTGAGTCTCAGGGATCTATCCACTCCCTTCCCTGCATCCTTAGTACTGAATTATAAGTATGTGTGGCCATGCCAGCTTTTCTACGTGAGTTCCAAGATCAAACCTGGACTCTTGTGCTTTTTAAGCAAGTACTTTACCAACTGAGTGATCTGCTTTTCTCCAAATTGCCCTTTATTTTGTTTTCTGTGCTTGCACCCAACATGCTGTTTTCTGCAGGTTGCTATTGATGGAATTGGTGATATTGTCAAAACCCAACATGTACAGGTCCCTTGTCTGCTCCATTTTACTTTCCCATTCCCTTATGCAGCTAATTATGTGCAACCCGTCTTTTTCTGAGTGTTCCTTAAAAACACTCTTCTCCCACCAAAATTGCTCTTCTTCTCCGTCAAAATTGCTTGTTAGTTAGGAATCATCAATGACTTCCATTAGGGTACCATGGTTGTTGTACAGGATGCAACTGCTTGTCTGAGCAGGAGCAGCACTGCCAAGGTGACTGCTGCTTTCTTGTTCATATCCTATCATTTCTACATGACCATAACAACCTCCTGCCTTTTAGTCACTGCTCATTTAAATGGACATTCCTTCTCAACTCCAATTCACATGAAATAGAAAATAAGACATTTGCTCTTGAATGTAATAACTGAATATCTGTGTGCTAAGGAATAGTGACAGGAATAATTAAGAATTTGTGTTTCAGGGAAATAAGCCAGTAGGAATTTTAAACACTGGTGTAGTAAGGTGTAGTGGTTTAGATTTTGTACTGTTTTGATTACGTTGTGTATGAGATTTCCAAATATTAGATACACAATGGTTTCTGGATATATCATGAATGTGCTATTGGAAGGGATTATCACTCGTTGTGAAAGAGGGGACGCTGGGACTTTAAAGTAGGATAGACAAAAGGGCTACACCATAAAAACATCTTATATATGCTGTGAATCTGTAAGTTGACTGATTAAAGAAGTTTAGCCCTCACTATTGTACACAGACATACTTCAGCCACTGAGGAGTCATATAGAGTCATGTGTCCTTAGTTATAGAGGTTTTCTGAGGAAAGCATCATTAGATAATTTAATTCTTGTGTGTCTATCATGGTGTGTACAAGGCACACTTAGGGTTTATGGTAGAACCTCCTTCTCTTAGGCTCCACACTGCTTCTGTACTGAACACTATAGGAAACTAATACACTGGTAAGTAGTTGTATATATGAAACATTAAAAGAAGCCCCTGAAAATACTATACAGTAGAAAGTTTCCAGCTCTGTTAGAATCTTATGATCCTTTTTCATGTACGTGCTTTGTCCTTTGACTGACATGGGATTGATTGTCCCATGGACAGAGTAGAGAAATATATCCTTGGATTTTTTTTCTCTTTTCATTAACTGCAGTATTTATCATCTCTTGTCTCTCAATAGGTAGATATCTGACCTCCAAGTTCTTGAATATTTAGGCTTTAAAGCTGAGAAGAGCACTAATTCTCCACAATGATTCATCCTATTTTCACTCCTTTATAGCTGAACTGAAATACAAATTTGCCTCAGTCTCCAACTTAAAATTTTTAGCTTTCAAACAATGTTGCAAAATGTCATTTTTTTGGTCTTTGTAATTGCATGAAACTATTTCCACCATTATCCCCCCCCCGTATGTATGTATGTATGTATGTATGTATGTATGTATGTATGTATGTGTGTATGCTCTTTTTTCTGGAAATCCACTACTGACATAACAAATAAGAAAATAACAGTTTTCAGTAATATCTTTGAGTATTGGGGTAGACAAATTGTTTTGGATAAGATCATAGTATATTTTCTAAGTTAAAATTAGGATAATGGATTCCCTGGGCACAGATTCAGGAGTTGGATATGTAGTATGGGACTCTGTTAAACATTCCTCACTGTCTACTTCATTTTGTTGTAGAGTATGAAGAAAGCAGTTAGTCTTAAGTGAGGATAGAGTACTAGAGGAAGAAGCTGGCATGTGAGCAGACAGAGACTAAAACATTGATGTTTTTATTATCTTTAGATGACTCTAAATCCCCAAGCTTATACTGAATTCTCTATTTTCAAAGTAATGAAATAGAAACAGCCTAGCTATCTATCAACCAATGAAGATATATGTATGCATAATAAAATGCTACTTACTTACCCAAAAGAATGAAATCCTGTTATTTGCAAGAGCAAGAGTGGAACACAAAATGTTAAGTGAAATAAGCTGAGCACAGAAAACAGGTGCTGTATAGTATCATTTAAATATAGAGGGCTTAGAATCATGGCTATCAGAGGGTGAGGAAGATTCATGGATGGAGATGTGGTTGATTAATGAATACTAAATGACTGAGAGACTGGAGCAGGAAGTTCTGCTATTCTAGTATATAGTGTCTTCACTAATAAAAATGTACACTATAGTTCTAAATACCAGAAGAAAGGAGTTACCATTTTTTAACATTAATAAATATCAAAGTTTGAGTGGCTATGTTAAAACTGATTAAATATTAAAAATATATGTATCAAAGTATAATGTTTCTAAAATTTTAGGCCCCTATTGCGAGTAATATTAATAAATAGCACCGTTCCCAACCAAAAAAAATTACCATCTTTGTGTTAATGTTGTAACGGATACAAAAAATAAAGAAATAAGTTAGGTAGTGCTTACACCATCCAGGACTCATCAAGGAGATGGGAAATTATCATATTGGACAAGGTGGACATAAGATAACTGCAAATGTGGCAGGATTATAAAAGGAACATATCCTTGAATGACCTGGAGAAAGAAAGACTTCTTTTTCTATTAGTTACTCTCTGTTTGGTGCTGAGTATCAATCAATACTTATATGTCATTTAAAAGAGAATTTATATTTATGAATCGATCAAGAGCAGAGTAAAGGTACTTTATCCATCTAGCCCATAATAGTTCTAGGGTGATAATTAAGTAGGAAGGAACTATAGAAAAGCAAGCAGTAACTGTCGCTGACCATCCCTGGATCTTATAGGTTTTTGTCAAATAGTTGTCTCTCTAATATTACAAACCAGTAGCTCCTTTTGAGTTTAGTCCCTATTTTCTTAGAAAATATATAGTATATGTTATATTATTTACTTTAAAAATGTTCTCTCTGTCTCTCTGTCTCTATTTCTGTTTTTCTGTCTCTCTCTCCCTCTGTCTCTGTCTCTCTCTGTCTCTGTCTCTGTCTGTCTCTCTCTCTCTGTGTGTGTGTGCATGTGTGTGTGTGTGTGTGTGTGTGTGTGTGTGTGAGTGCGTGTGTGGGCATTTTGCTTTCACTAAGTAGAATTCAAACTCCCTAAGTGTAGACTTTCTTGACAGTTATATGAACTGGCTGTCCACTATCAGTCTAAAGCTCTTTGTAGGGTGTTCCTGGTTTTTTCCAATGCAGCCTTCCCTAAATAAATCATCTATCCTTGACTGAGTACTTAGTGCTGTAAGGATAGTACTAAATTTTGTACATTCTATTATAATTGTTTGTATAACAGCTCTTTTTTCTAGGCTATGACCATGGGCATGACTCTTCTGTTTTACTCTCATATCCCTAGTCCCTGACATGTCATAGACTACAGTTAAACACTATTGATTACTTTTATTTGTTTGTATCTATTTTGAAGCACAATGTGTAAGAGATACATGTTTTACTTACATTAATGTTAATAGCAGTTGCTCATCATGTAAAATGATCTCAGTCTGTCTTACAATAGTAAAAAGTACTTAAGCATGTCAGGAACATCCTTGGCCTACAAGTGTGTAGACTAGGGACATAGAGTCCTGGATGCACAATGGTTAACTAAAGTCAACTTGAGATAGTAGTTCTTGAGTTCATTGTTTTACTGACAGTATCATGAGTAAAGTGACTATTCACAGGACACACACTGGAGAAAACAAAATGAAAACAAGCTTTTCTAAGGGACCTAAAGAGAAAGTGAGAAATGATAAAATAATAATTGTTGGAAATTATCAAGAATTGAACTGGTTCTAAGAAAGAAAAACTTTAACTGTGTCTGTAGAAGCTCCTTATAGAACTTAAGATAGAAAGTGGACAGAAACTGGGGTAATTTCTATTGAGATGGGTTAATTCCTTGGACTACTCACAAGCAACTCCAAGGGAAGGACTATATACTCTGTGCATGTTCCTGGTCCAGCCTAGGGGATAATCATTCAAAATTCACACTGTTTACACAGTTAGGGGTAGTTAAAAGCTCATGTCCATCTCTATCTTCTGTTGTGACAGCTGCTGAACTTTTAACTTTATGCTAGTTAACTTAGTCATAACATAGTCATGGCTGGTATTACTATTGACAAACTTAGAGGTGTAATGGTCTCCTGCCTTGACTACCCAGTGTCATGCTGGCTAGTATTCAAACTATGTTGTCGTTGTTCTTCAAATGTATGTGGTTTATAGCTTTTACTATTGGACTTTCCAACTTATTACTTGCACAGCACTAGCTGCCGCTATTGTATCAACCAACCTAACAGTGATACTCTGCTCATTTCCATCAAAGGATGGAAATTTAATTGTGTCTACGCTTTAATTTAATTTCACAAAATAAATGATAGCTGAGTCTCTTAAGTATTTACACTGAATTATATGTTTACTGTATGTCAGTAGGTTTTCCATCCGACAGCATCCATACTTTTGTGATTTGCATGATTCCTTTGTGCTATGGTTAATATTTTTATTTTGCAAGTCTATTAAAATATAACTGAAAATATATATTCTTATGTTTAAAATGTCTTAATGCTGTTTTGAGTAGTTCCCTCTGTACTGAAGCATTGTTTTCAAAGGGTGTATTTATGTTTTAGACTTACTTATACTCTAAACCTTAGAGCTTATAATCATCAGTTTAGTTCTGACTTTTGTCTGTCAGTTGGCTAACATTGTCCAAGTCACTTCGAACCAGTCTGTGAGTCTAAAAGTAGTCATCTCATTTCATTCTTTTGCAGAAGCTACTATAATATTTTCAAGGTGTTTTGCATTCTTAAGGCAAAAGGCAGTATGGAAACTCAAAAGTTTCATTATTTCTACAAGTGAATTGAAAGTTTAAAAAAGGTGTAAGTATATGATGGAATTTCTTTTCCCTGAATAAATAATTGAAATGACATTTTGCAAGAGACACTCTTGGATCCATTGAATAAGCCACTAACTCTTTCCATAATGCTTGTTCCCATGGGCATCTTGCGAGCAATGCCTGCAGTACACAGAATGAGTTCCATTTCCTAGCTTTAGTACCATTTTCCTTTTAATAATTTATTCATCATCTACAAAACAATAGGTCATTCGAAAATAGAGAGAATAAAAATCTTGATTTTTTTTTTTGCCAAAATGTTGAGGAGTATAGCTTTAATCGTTCAGTCTTTCATGTTTCACTAGAAACATAAATTCTTGACCCTAAACAGCATAAACTACAAGGACATTTTTTTATTCATAGTAAATGAAAAGACACTTGTTTAAAAACCTTTCTTCAGGTTCATTCATTTGTAGAAGTCTGGGGAGAGAGAGATAGGAAAGGAAAGGGTGCCAAGAATTTGCAATTGAAAAAAAAAATCTAAGAGCACCCTTCCTTCCTAGTTACTTTATTATCCTCAGTATACTTCCTTAATTTCACTTAGAATGTCCATCTATTATTTTCTCTATGGTTTAAAATTTAATGGCCCCTCTTAGTCATATTGCATTCTTTCATACCTACTTAAGATGCTAAGCTCCATCACCCCATCCATTACTTCTTCATGCTAAAACATCACTGTTCCAATTCATCTCTCTGGATAAATCTCAAATCTGGTAGAGACTCAAATAAAACTGCTTCATTCATCCTTAGCTCAATCTACAGTGCTACATGGGAAGACCACAACTTTAGAAACCACCATTACACCCTTCAATGTCTTCTCAGCACTTTCAGAGAAGGCTCATAAATCTTTGTAGGGCTCATCAGACTGTTTCCAATTACTCAACAACCTTCTAAAAGCTGGAACTTTTCCAACAAGTTCGGAAGTAGAATAAATTTTGAGGTGCTAAATACATGTTCCACTTCGTTGTGGTGACACATTTGTCACCAGCTTCATTAGTCTTCTCTTTTAGATTAGAAAAGCAATTCTGTTCTCCCCACCTCCTATCTTTAAACTTGCTGATCAAAACTCATCTCGGTCTTACATATCACTGAAGTGCACTTCAGTCTGTCAACACTTGCCTCTTAGAATATACTAGGAAGTGGCTCTGAACAAGATTTGTCCTTGTTGATGGGTTGAGTTAGATGTAGACCACCTTGTAGAACCTCATCAATGTCTGTCTTCTCGTGTTTTTCTATAAAGGCATGAACCAACAAGCGACTGCTCACTGTAAACAGGACACTGAAGAAAGGAAAGATAATTTATTTCACTAAAGACTAGTTGGTGCACCAACGATATTGGAGTTACAGGAATTTGAATAAAAAGGGTGGGAGACTTTTGGGCAACTCTCTCACTAAAATGCCCAGTGCACCATGAATGAGGACTCATAAAAATGTCATCACTAGAGTTTCCTGTTCATCATTCAGCACCTCTATGCAAGTGACTCTTTTTTTATTAGATACTTTCTTTATTTACATATCAAGTGTTATGCCCTTTCTGCATTTCCTCTCTGAAAACTCACTATCCCATCCCCACATCCTCTGCTCACACACATGGTATGCACTCACTGATAAATGAATATTAGCTCAGAAGCTTAGAATACCCAACATATAATTCACAGACCACATGAAGGTCAAGAAGAAGGAAGACCAAAGTTTGGATACTTCAGTCCTTCTTAGAAGGAGGATCAAAATACCAATGGGAGGAGATACAGAGACAAAGTGTGGAGCAGAGACTGAAGGAAAGGCCATTCAGAGACTGCCCCACCTGGGAATACATCGCATATACAAACCCAGACACTATTAGTGATGCCAAAAAGTGCTTGCTCACAGGAGCCTGATATAGCTATCTTCTGAGGGGCTCTGCCAGTGCCTTACAAATACAAAGGCAGATGCTCATATGAGTCATTGGACTGAGCATAGTGGAGGAGCTAGAGAAAGGAACCCAAGGAGCTGAAAGGGTTTGCAGCCCCATAGGAGGAACCACAATATGAACCATTCAAGAATTTCTTCTACACACCAATTGTCTGCTAATGTGTGAAGCTGGCTGAAGCCTGTGTGTCTCCTAGCTTTCTGGTTCCTGAGTCTTATAGGTCTGGAGTTTTATGAGTCTCCCTTCTTCAGATCTAGTAGAGTGTTTCAATTTGTAGGAAATGAATATTCCTTTTAATAAATTACCTGAAAAATACATAATGAATAAGCTATCTGTTGCCTGATCCCACACCTTCCTTTTTATTCTGACGAATGTTGCATGGAGAGTTATAATTGTACAGAGTGAGTTTGAGTTCATATTATTCCAGACTCAGCTCTCACATTGCTCCACTTGGCTTTGGCTTTTGAGTTCTGAGCAGTAACTGTTCGAAACTGTTTTACTCCCATCAAGACTTGATATCACGATATAGCTCTCACTGCACAACTTTCCCTTCAGTTTAATAAAATCATTGACTACCTGGAGTTAACCACTTCTCTTTAAAGGCTTCCATCTTTTCTGGTCTTTTCTTCAGATTGTGGTTTCAGATAAAAAGCATCCATTTATAATTCCAGGAGAATATTTATTGCAGTAATAGTTCAGAGAGTCTTTTATTAAATGAACATCATGACTCCAGTTGGTTTTGTCATGAATACTGAGGATGAACTATCAAATTCAAGCTCTTGGTACAGATTGTTCTATCCCCTTATATCCTTTAGAGCAGGGATTTTGCTGTTCCTCCCCTACCTTCACTAAATCAGTGCTTCTGCTTGAGTAACTGATAAGCATACATGAAGGAAACACTGTTCTATTTGGGGTTAGTCATTTTTTAGCAGGAAGTGGAACTGGCAAAAATGAAGATTAATGAGCCATGTTGGATTCAAGCTCTCTTAGTCTGTTCTCTCTTTATTGGATCGGTAGACCACACTCTTGATTACACACCATCTCCCCAAGTATTTTCTTAGCAGAAACACCAAATTCCCTTGTGAATTTCTAATACAAGGTTTTGTTGTTGTTTTTTTTTTTTTTTAGGAAAAATGAATAAAATATGTGTTTTTAAAAATTGGCATATATTCAATACCTTGTTTTTATAGTTTTCAAGTCACCATCTGTATGTTTACTTGCTCTATATAGAGAAACTAAATTCAGTACAAAACATTTTGAAAAAGGAAATGTTGGTCTTCAGACCCCTCTCTTCCTTCCTCCTGCATTAGAGGCATCCGTTTGAGGCCCCAGGGTCTTTTTACTGTACCTGGTTCCTGTAGCAATATATCAGGGTTTACATGGAGTAGATTTCATTTTCCTGCAGGCCTTATTTTAAGTCTTACTATGACAGGTTTTGAACTTTCAACTTAATTATCTAGGTGAGATTATGGGCTAGTATTCTGATAAATTCTCCATGTTGACTAGGTTGATTTTGTAAGTTCTTAGAGTAATTACACCATGCTTACTTGGTGCTTCCTGTAATATAATATTTAGCTGTTGCACATAATTTCTGACAAAGAAGAAAGCAAATAACAGTAGCATTTTTGGTTATTTTACATTTACAGAATCCTTTGAAATGTATCAGTAGACTAACGTTTTAGTCTTCAGATTGGTATTCATAGATTTATCTCATCAAACCAAATGTTTGGGACTCCATTGAAGCAGTTTGCAGGAGTTTGTACCTGCATGATTACATGTTTTGGTGTAGACAGTACAAACCTTATCAATGGAATCTGGACCCTCTCAAAATGACAAAAAAACAAAACAAAACAAAAAACAAAAAACCCTTTGATTCATTGATTTATTTCTGCTCATTTTAAAACACATTCAAATGGAGCAAATAAATATGCAGATAATAAAAATTAATGAAGAGTTTAATTGGTACTAGGCTCTTCATAGAGACAGTCACCCAGTACAGTAATTGATGTAGGTCTTTTGATAGTAAGATGTGTCTGATGCATATGTACATACACATACTTAACTGATCACACATAGAAGCTCTTATTTACTGTATATCAATGGAACTCATTTTCAACTAATTTGAAAAAACTCCTTTTCACATTGAGCTTTTCATATTAAGCTACTACATTTACTAAAAATCTTTAACTTATAGATCCACAAACTATTATTAGATTTCAATGATAAAATTTATTTATTTGTTTACACTCCAAATGTATTCCCCAACCCCTGGTCTACTCTCCTACAATTCCACATCCCATACCTCCTTCTCACCCCCTGTCTCCATGTGGATGCCCCCATCCCCCACCTCCCACCCCACCTGACCTTTAAATTCCCTAGGGCCTACAGTCTCTTTAGGATTAGGTGAATCTTCCCTGATTAAACCCAGACCCTGTAGTCCTCTGCTGTATATGTGTTGGGGGCCTCATATCAGCTGGTGTATTCTGCCTGGTTGGTGGTCCAGTGTTTGAGAGATCTGGGGGTTCAGGTTATTTGAGACTGCTGATCCTCCTACAAGGTTGCCCTTCTCCTCAGCTTCGTCCAGCCTTTCCCTACCTAATTCATCACAGGGGTCATCAGTTTCTGTCCATTGGTTGGGTGCAAATATCTGCATCTGATTCTTTCAGTTGCTTATTGGGTCTTCTGGAGTGTAGTCATGCTAGGTCCTTTTTGTGAGCACTCCATAGCCTCATTAATAGTGTCAGGCCTTGGGACCTCCCCTTGATCTGGATCCCACTTTGGGCCTGTCATTGGGCCTTTCCCCCCCCAGGTTCCTTTCCATCTCCATCCGTGCAGTTCTTTCAGACAGGAACAATTATGGGTCAGACTTTTGATTGTGGGCTGGCAACCCCTTCCTCATTTGATGCTCTGTCTTCCTGCTGGAAGTAGGCTCTATAAGTTCCCTCTCCCCACTGTTGGGCATTTCATCTGTCTCTCCCTTTGAGTCCTTAGAGTCTCTCACCTCCCAGGTCTCTGGTGCATTCTGGAGCACCCTCCTGCACACATACACAGACACACACACACAGACACAGGCACACACACACAACTAGCTATCTCCTGAGGTTGCCTGTTTCCATTCTTTTAGCTGGCCCTCAGGCCTTCAGTCCCTTTCCTTCACCCAATACCAGAGCAGGTGCCCCCCACCTCTCCACTTTACCTCCCAGATCCTTCCCTCCTTCCTCACTTGTGATTGCTTTCTTCTCCCTCCCATGTGGGTCTAAAATTTTAAATGTGACTTGCCTTTACAAGGATTTTTATATGGTTTCACTTAACTTTCAAATGATTCTCCTCTGTCTCTGTCTCTGTCTCTGTCTCTGTCTCTGTCTCTCTCTCTCTCTCTCTCTCTCTCTCTCTCTCTCTCTCTCTCTCTCTGTGTGTGTGTGTGTGTGTGTGTGTGTGTGTGTATTCTAAAACTACATTCACTCTTGAAATAGAACAGCAACACTTTTTAAAATAATCATCAGGCATACCTAACCCACCCATGAATTTGAATATAGATTGCTTCATAATATTGCCCAAGGTATTGTTTCTAATGGTAAAATGGTAGACTGGAAGACACTGTTAATTTTAACAAAATTAAATTGTGCTTTGGTGAGTGTTTTATGCTTATTTTTGCTCCAGGGTGATTCTAGTTGAAAGGAAGAACCTCATTTGCAGTTAAAAGGAACAGAATGCAGGAGTAACCTGGCAGTCCTATTGGTCCAGCTTAAAGAGCTGGGATGTGTGTCTAAGAAACATGGGATGTTGCTTCCAGCCATGTTTTGAATTTCTAGTTTTTATTTTTAAAAATACATGTGGCAGAAGCAGGTTGATTATAAGAATCACTTGAACTCATCTTAATTTTACTTTGTATAAATTATTCCTCAAGTGCCAAGTGCCACATGTTTATCTCCTAAGAAATAGTGTTCATGCTTCAAACCATGTTTGTGCATATAAATTAAAGTTATCCACAAAATAAAATAAGAAGAGTGCACTTCTCATCTATCACCAAGGTCTCTTTTGCATTGCTTGATTAATTGTCACCAAATATGATTTTATAATAGTGAAAGTAAATCCAGGCTTCTGTGTCAGTAATCATACTTTGGAGGTTAAATAGAAATTAATATTCCTCAAAAATAAAATTAAAAAATTCTTAAAAATTAAGGGTATAAAAATTAGTTAAGGGCTCGTTATATAAAATGTACTACCAATTAAAAGATCCATTTTCAGTATTGCATGAAGGAATGGGGTGACAGGTTTGACCTTCCAAAGTCCAAGCAAAGGGCTAGGGATTCGGTAATCATTGGTCATTGCTGCATCTAAGGTAATTATTTGTTATTTTCAAGAACTTTTCTTCTATATAATGAAGGAAGAAAAGAAAAGAGGGAAACAAGGAGGGAGAGAAGAGGATGGGGAGAGAAGGAAACACACTCAGGAGTGGTACTAGACCTTGACCTTGAGACTTCCAGTGCTTCTCCTTGTGTCTGGTGAGTTCCTCCCTTATAACTGTGCAGTTCCTACTTTAAAGCTCCCCGGAAAAACATTCATTGCATCAATACATAATTTTCCATGAGCAGAAATAACTTTTCCAATTTTTTTCATTTGTTTGGATGCCAATTTATTACAGAAACCACTGCGTGGCCAAAACAAAATAAAACAAAGCAAAACAAAACAAAACCAAACAAAACCCTCTTTTGTTGGTGTGCTGAAAATGACTGTGCATAACAGTCTTAATATGTTAAATTTGTCTGATTTATTGGCAGAGCAACCCCAGACAAGCTTCATATTAGAAGGCATAATTCTTAGGCGACAGAAGATCCATTCATTATTTCATTATAATTACAGTGAAAATATTATTGATAAATCAAACCGAAATAATTATTTTCTTTGAGAAGGAAGGGGTGTTTGTAGCTTTTGTAATGTCGTGGAAAGCACTGTGTGTAAAATCTTGGCTTGCTCACTACAGATACTGTGCTAGGACATCCGAGAAATATCAAATGCAACTTTTCGCTTCATTTCCTCCACCAAACCTCATTTCTACCATCAACAGCAGTGAAATTACAGGCCTTCGAACAGAACATATGGAACCAAATCATTTTTATCAGAATGAGGATATAACATCAACCCCCTACGCCAACCTCAAGCAAAAGAAAACACAATCAAAGAGGGTTTTTTTATAGCTTCTAAGACAATCCACGGGAGGTAAATTTTTCCTGATAGCAACACCTCACTGCAAAGTGTACACTAACGTAGCATTTCAATTACCAGCTAGCTGAACATGATTCATAATTCTCAAACTTTTTTTCCAGTTCTCTGAATATGTAGAAAATTACTGGAAGAAATATCTATAGCAAACAATATTGCTAAAGTCAGCAATGTGTAGCCTACCCAAATAAACTTACTGAGACCTCACTAACATATTTGTGTATCTCTATTGAAGACACTACAAATGCCTGATCCTGCTGTTCTTAGTCATGGGCCTAAAGGCACCTCGAAGGCCCCATGGGGAGTTAGGGACCTTTTTCATTGTACATTTGAAGACTTTTTCCAGCTTGAGGAGATACTTGTTTTTGGCTTATTCTCTTCTCTTGAAAACGCCCAAGGCTATTGCTAAATGTGAATGACCTCCTTTCTGATTGCTGTGTGCCAGGCTGGTATGTATGTTGTTATTTCCCCAAAGTCCACAGCTACTCCATAATGTTTCAAACTGTGTGCCGGAATTCTGAGAGGTTTGCTTTAGACTGCTGTGCTGATAGCCATTGTAGGTTATTCTTGTAACAAAGCACTTTCATAAGTTTTTAGAATATAATAGGGAAAATGAAAGAAATCACTTTGTTTGCTACACACACACACACACACACACACACACACACACACAAATAGAAATAATTGCTAAAAAAACTGTCCCTGAAGAGTGTTGCTGGGTTTTGCATCAAGAAAAATATCTCTAATTACAAGATAGGAAAACAATGATCTAAACACTTAAATAATACCCTAGATTAATACGATTTAAAGAATCTTCTAAAGACCTAACATTCTTTTAAAAATAGACAAAAATACTACCATGACCAAAAACTACTATGCCAAGCAGAGAGGGGAGGGAAGCTCTTCTAGTTTACAGGAATAGCTTATGGGAACGAAATATCTTTCAGATCAGAAGGAATGAGGCAAGCCCCAGGACAGAATTAAATTTAGGAGTTGTAGTGGGTTAAGGTACAATTCAGCCAGTCTTCATTTTCTTTTTTCATAAAACTAAATTGTTTATTCCAAATATTTGTAGGTCTTCTGAAAGCAATAAAATGTCCTGGATTTTCATTATAGTATGATAATAGATGAAATTATCTTTACAGAATGTTTTGCAGGGATAGAGAGATAACTCAGTAGTTAAGAGCACTTGCTGCTCTTGTATAGGACCAGTTGTATAGGGATCAGTTCACTGGACCCACATGATGGTCAAAAATTACCTGTAATTCCAGTTCCAGGGAATCTGAATCTCTTCTCCTGACTGCAGGCTAGACATGCATGTACGCAAACACCCATACTTTAAAAAAAAAGCCTTAAAATAAATTTTGTCAATTCTCTCTCTCTCTCTGTCTCTGTCTCTCTCTGTCTTTGTCTCTTTCTGTCCTGTCTCTCTGTCTCTGTTTCTTTCTCTCTCTGTCTCTGTCTCTCTCTCTCTCCCTCCCTCCCTCTCTCTCTCTGTATGTGCGTGTGTGTGTGTATGTGTATGTGTGTGTGTGTGTATGTGTGTGTATGTGTGTATGTATGTTCCTGTAACTGTGGGTCTGTAGGTCTCTCTCTGTGCATGTGTGTGTGTGTGTGTGCGTGTGTGTGTGTGTGTGTGCGTGTGTGTGTGTGTGTGTGCGTGTGTGTGTGTGCGTGTGCGTGTGTGTGTGTGCGTGTGTGTGTGCGTGTGCGTGTGTGTGTGTGTGCGTGTGTGTGTGTGCATGTGTGTGTGTGTGTGCGTGTGTGTGTGTGTGTGCGTGTGTGTGTGTGTGTGCGTGTGTGTGTGTGTGTGCATGTGTGTGTGTGTGTGTGTGTATGTGTATGTGTGTTCCTGTAACTGTGGGACTATAGGTAGGCACCTCACAGGATGACAGTGTGCAGAAGTCAGGCCAGAAGAAGTCACTGGGTGATCCACTCTCTTTCTTTCCATCTAATTGTCCTAAACCCAGGCTCTCTAATTGAATCTAGACCTCACTGTTTTAGGCTGGCTGGCCAGGGAGCTTCTAGAATCCATCGGTCTCTGTCCAGAACAGAGCTTATGTTACAGGTGTGCACAGCCACCTTATGTGGGTGCAGAGGATTCAAACATTGGTTCTAGGGCTGTGCTATAAAGTACTCCTCTGAAGTACATCCACAGCTACTGTTTTATAATATTTAATACTATGACATCAAGTTATTGTGGAAAATATTCAGAAAATTAGTATGCAAACACTATATTAAAGTATTTAAGAACATTAAATATAGCCATGACTTAATGCTTTTACCTTTGATAACTGAGTTTAAAATATTTTATATGCAGTATAATTAAGAACAATCCAGAGGTGGTTTTAAAATCTACATATGTTACATACCCACAAGATGACATTAGAATTTTGCTGCTCATTCTTGACCTTTAGTTACTAAAAGTACTCCTTCCCCTTTTCTTCTGAATATATATGTTTAATTTTTAGAATTTGCATAAGCTAAGATACATATTGAGTATTATGCTTGTGCATTGTGATCTTTGAGAAAATACCAGAAAGAAATGCTAATTAGGAAGGATCATACAACAACAGAGTAAATGAACTATATCCAAAAACATGTCTATTATACATTGTATGTGAGTGTATGGACGTGTGTGTGTGTGTGTGTGTGTGTGTGTGTGTACAGGTGTGTGCAGGCATGCTTGTGTGTGTGTAGATCAGAGTTTAGCATTTCAATGTTTTCTCCAACAATTTTTCCACCCTAGTTTGTGTCAGTATCTCTCAGTGAACCTGGGGCTCTCTGTTTTATCTAGGCTGGCCATGCACAGTCTTCCTTCTTTCTCTGCCTCTTTGAAATGTATGTGACTCCTTTTCAAAGGAACATAAGCCTTAGACTAGATATGTAACTGTGCACCACCATGTGGTGCTGGGAATTGAACCTGAGTCTTCTGCAAGAGCAAATGCTCTGAACTTCTGAACTTTCTCTCCATACCCTATGCCTGGGTTTTTTTTTTTTACAAATGTGCTTGAGATCTAAATGCAAATCCTCATGTTTACACAACAGGCACATTACATATTCAACTATCTCCCCAGCCCTAGGGTCAGGAAAGTTGAAGCAAACATACACTACATCTGATGAGGCAGATCCATTGTTTAAGTAAAGTTGCTTTTTCTTGTAATAGACATTGTTTTATAAATGTAATTTAAAGTAAATATTACTATATTATATGTATATTTTATGATACACAAATGTTTATGAACATTTTATAATAATTTAGTGAGTCCATGTTTTCTCAGATGTATTAAATAGGATGGGGACATGAGGGACTGCATACAGCTCTTAATTATAACTCCTTCGATTTTCCTTCTGTCCTCTATATTGCCCCCAACCTCACAGTGCAACATAATTTTTAAATATTGGAAAAATGTCAATTTTCAGTATGAACTATATCATAACATTTCCATTTCAAACTGAATTCCCTGAAGAAAATGTAAAACGTCTATTACAAGTTCATTACTTTCCTCCTCCATATAGCATTTATTCAACATAATTGGCTTAGAACCCCTTTCAGTAGCAAACTGGCTACTAATATTGGTAAGAAACGCTCTTAAAATGGTGATAGTCAGAAAAGCTTAGTATTGTGCATTTCTCTTCAACTGAGCTTGGTCAAAGTGTCAATAACCTGGAATACTATTATCTAAAACAGGTGTATTGGTAAGAATAAGACAGACTCTTCCAGATTTTTCAATTTACATCTGAGATATCTAAGCTCCGGAGTGAAACATATATGTACCATACAACTGATAAACAATCATTCAACCCCTACCCACCAATTAAACAGGTGGTCAGAAAATTAGCCATAGAGTCTGGAGAGATAGTTCAATGGGTAAGATTAATGATTAAGTTCACTGGCTAGTCTTGCCAAGGACCTGGGTTCAAGTGCCAGCACACACATGGTAGCTCACAGCCACCTGTAATTCATGTTTCAGGCTGTCCAATGCCCTCACCCTCTTCTTTCCACTGTAGGAACTCCAGGAACTGAAGTTACAGGTGGGTGAGTCACCTTTTGGGTGCTGAGAATCAAACAGGGTTAGATATCACCCTATACAAAGAGTAACTAATAACTAATGTGTAGGATAATAAGCAGGTTTTTTTTTTCTTCTACACATGAATCAAAGAAAATAAAAAAATAGGCAACAGTCAAACTTTATTCTTTTGGACAATCTAGTATGCACATGCATTGCACTGTAATCCCACATATTGTATTTCCTATTCCTTCTCTTACCTATTGCCTGCTCTTGCTGACATCCTTTCCTACAGTTAACACTCCTCTTCCTTCTCTCTGTCTCCCTGTCCCTCTCCCCTTCCCCCTCTGACTCCACCTCTCTCTCTCTCTCTCTCTCTCTCTCTGTGTGTGTGTGTGTGTGTGTGTGTGTGTGTGTGTGTGTGTGCATGTTTGTGTATATGTGTGACTGTGAAAGTTTTATGATAGTAGCTAGCTACACATGCTGATTTTGATAGCCATATCAAACATTTCACAGCATACATTACTCTCTGGCTTTTACAATGACTCTGTACCTATTTCTGAAAATATACCCTGGGCCCTGGAGGAGGCGACTTGGTTGTTCCATTTAAAGCTGAACATTTGAAAGCCACTTCTTAGTATTTTGACTAGCTATAAGTCTTCTCATTCACTCCTATCCACTGTAACAAGCTTGTTCAATATAGGCTGTGTGGAACACTAGTGTAAGAATATTCACACAAATATTTAGACAGTAAATTGAATACATGTTCATTTAAAACATATCAGAAACACACCTGACAAAGGCTTAAAGTCTCCCCAACTGCAGGTCTTTACCAACTTTAAAGTATTAGATATGTATTTCTTCCATGAACCAGGCTCCAATTCAATACTTGGTTATCCTCAAACAGTCATGCCATTATTGTATAGATGGTCATATCATGACTGATAAGTTGCCATAGTGGACACAGTCCACAGCTTACTTACTTATTGTCTGTGTTGAAATAAAGGGAATTTATAAATAGAAGACATGAAGTTATTCTATAACTTAATCAGATGTCTGCTGGATGAGGAGACCTAAGTGATGCAATAGTGTATTAACTTTTGTACATATGACACATTTACTTTTCCTATTGAGCATTATTATGAAGGTGGTTTAAGGCCTACAGCTTTAAGCTGGATATTACTCTTGTTTTATTAGAATTAGATTAAGAGTTAACAGTCTCAGATAATCCCTCAAAAATAATCCTCAACTAATTATTAGAAAAGAATTTATCAGTACCATTTCTTCCTGATGTTAAATTCTAAAAACTGCAGGTATTTTTTGCTGTTGTTTTTTTTGTCGTCATTGTTATTCATGTCGCGTATCAATGGTGGTTGATTAAAAAATGGCAAAATTATGTTGGTCAGAGTCAAATGTAAATGAAATTGTTGATTTAAACAATATAATAAATAAAATTAACATAGAATGTATCATATTTTGTGGATTACAGATTAGATTGACTAAGGGTAGAACAATGAATAAGAAAATGAATAGGTAGTTTGTGCTGAGAGTTTATTCATTGAAGTAGGAAGTTTGAAGGTAGAATGAATTTTCAAAGTCTTAGACCATTTGATATTGTTTTTACCATATGTGCAACTATGTATAAAGTTGATATTAAGACAATTTAAAGTCACTCAAATAACCTAATACAAACTAAACTTTTATTGCCATCTTAGTTTGTTTGGAGAGATAATTGATTACATTAGAACCAATCAACTATCAACTATCCAACAGTGTATAGTTCAGTTGTGAGAAAAAGTAGTTTTTCCATTGGAGAAATGGATAAGGGCAGCTTCTAAGAGGATATATCATAAGTTGAACACATGTTTCTATATCTGTATTACAGTGGTTATCACAAACTCCTACATAGTCAATAGCATCTGCCATCATCCAGCCCTTTTCTTTTTTATGCTACTTAGCTTTCCTGCAACATATCAACTAATGCCTGTTAACTATTATCTAAATCCCCTCAAACTGTGTATTTTAGAAACATTTTTACATTAGCCGAGAGTGAGCAAAAGAGATGTACCCCATAGGAAATGTGTAGGAAGTATCACTTATCTCACATAGTTTATTTTCAGAATTTTTAAAATTATCTATTTTAAATCCTGATCACAGCTCTCCCCTCCCTTCACTCTTCTCAGTCCCTCCCTCTCACCTCACACTGTCCCAGTTCCATTAGTCTCTCCTTATTTCTCTTCACAAAAATGGTGGCCTGTCATGAATAACAATCATCCTTAGCATATCAAATTACAGTAAGACTAGGGCCATCTTTTTCTATTGAGGGTATACAAGATAGACCAGTTAGGGGAAAGGGATCCAAAGTCAGACATTGCTGTCAGAGACAGCTCTTGTTCCCCCTTTAGGAGTCCCACATAAACATTCAGCTGCACAACTCCTACATTTGTACAGAGGCCCTAGGTCAATCCCATGCATCCTCTCTGGTTGGCAGGTCAGTCTGCATGAGTCCCTACAGGCCCAAGTTAGTTGATTCTATAGGTTTTCTTATAGTGTTCTTGACCTCTCTGGCTTCTTCAATCCTTTTCCCTGTCTTCCACAGGATTTCCCATACTCCATCTAATATTTGGCTATAGGTCTCTGCATCAGTTTTCATCAGTTGGTGGGTGAAGCCTCTCTGCTGACAGTTATGCTAGGCTCCTGTCTTCATGAATAACAAAATATCATTAATAGTTTCAGTGATGGACTCCTTGTCATGGCATGGGTCTCAAGCTGCATCAGTCTTTGGTTGGTCCTTCCCTCAAATTTAGCATATCTTGTAGGCAGGAAAAATTGTGGGTGTTTTGTGGCTGGGTGCTGTCCCAATCCCTCCATTGGAATTCTTTTTTGGTTACAGAAAATGGCCTGTTCAGGCTCCATATCTCCTATTGCTAGGAGTGTTAACTATGATCATTCTTATAGATCCCTGGGAGTTTCCAAAGATTTCTATGTTGTCCCAGAAATGCACCCCACATCATCCATTTTCTTCGCCAGTACTCTTTCTGTCTGTTTGCCATACCCCCTACCTCATCCCTCCTCTTTCCATTCCAACCCACCCCTAACATCTACCCTCAAAATCTCATCTCAAATCCAAGTGGATCAAAGAACTCAACATAAAACAGTACACACTAAATCTAGATGAAGAGAAAGTAGGGAAAAGCCTTGAATGCATTGGAACAGCAGACAATTTCTTGAACAGAAGACCACAGCTCAGGCCCTAGGATCAAAAATTAATAAATGGGACCTAATGAACCTGAAAAGCTTCTGTAAGGCAAAGGACACCTTGAAAAGGACAAAAATGGCAGCCAACAGAATGGGAAATGGTTTTTACCAACCCCACATCTGACAGAGGGCTGACATCCAAAGTATATGAAGAAAATCAAGGACTAGATAGCAACAAACCAAATAAGTAAATAAAGAAATATGTGGCATTGATCTAGACTGTGAATTCTCAACAGATGACTCTCTAATGGCTCAGAAACTCTTAAAGAAATGTTCAACTTAGTTAGTCATCAGGGAAATTCAAATCAAAACAACTCTGAGATCCCATCTTCATCTGTCAGAATGGTTAAAATAAAACACTCATCTGATAGCACAAGCTGGTGAGGATGTGGAGCAAGGGGGGCACTTCCTCATTGCTGGTGTGTGTGCAAACTTGAACAACAACTTTGGAAATCAACTTGGCAGGCCTCCTGAAAATTGGGAATAGTTCTACCTCAAACCCAGCTGTACTGTTCCTGGGTAATATACCCAGAGGAGCTCTATCATCTCACAAGGACACTTGCTTATCTACGTTCATAGCAGCTTTATTCATAAGAACCAGAAACTGAAAACCACCTAGATGTCCCTCATTCTAAAAATAGATAAAACAAGTATGCCTCACTTACATAATAGAATACTATTCAGCTATTGAAAACAATGGCATCACGGAGTTAGCAGTCAAATGGATGGAACTAGAAAACATCATCCTGAGTGAGGCACTCAAACCCAGAAAGATACACATAATATGTACTTAATTATAAGTGGATATTAGTCATAAAATAGAGGATAACCTTGCTGTAATCCACAGACCCAAAGAGACTAAGTAATAAGGAAGGTCCAAGGGTAGAAGCTTGAGTCTCACTGCAAAAGAAAAATAGACTTTTAGACTATTTCATTACAGCATTCATCCTTTAGTACTTTAGTTCCCAAGATTCAAGTTCCAATGTCATTTATAAACAAATATTCTGTCTCCATATATATGTGTGTGTGTGTGTGTGTGTGTGTGTGTTTATAAATTTCCAACTTATAGTAACTGTCATAATGCAGGGTTTCTCAAATAAATTTCCTTGTCTCAGAAAATATGTTTTTCCTTCAGTCCTTTGGTTTACAACCCCATAGGAAGAACAACAAAATTTCCTCCAAGAGTACATGTGGAGGGACCCCTGGCTCCAGCCACATATGCAGCAGAGAATGGCCTTGTCAGGCATCAATGGGAGGAGAGGACATTGGTCCTGTGAATGCTCGATGCCACAGTGTAGGGGAATGCTAGGGCAAGGAGGCGGGTAGGTGGGTGGGGGAACACCTTCATAGAAGCAGGTAGAAAGGGGGTGGAATAGGAGGTTTCAGGAGGGGACTGGGAAAGGGGATAATATTAGAAACATAAATAAGTAAAATATCCAATAAAAATAGAAATAATACCTTTCTTGAGTAACCAAAGCCATCTATCTCCATTTCTTCTGAAATTCTCCCCACATTCTTACATCCAGTTGGGTTTTTTTTATAAAGATTTATTTATTATTATATCTAAGTACACTGTAGCTGTCTTCAGACACACCAGGAGAGTGTGCCAGATATCATTTCAAATGGTTATGAGCCACCAGGTGGTTACTGGGATTTGAACTCAGGACCTTTGAAAGAGCAGTCAGTGCTCTTAACCACTGAGCCATCTCTCCAGTCCCCAGTTGGTTTTAAGAATTGTTCCTTTACGAACAAGACTGTAGCAATACCTTGTTCTACCACTGTTTGTCAACTCTACCTGAAGAACAGGTTTGTGAGTGATTTTTCAGATGCCAGTAATTTTAAGACAACCCTACAAATTATGCTCTTTGTATTCTTTAAAGGAATGTTCTTATATCATTTCTGACCCAATACTATGTCCAATCCTGTTTAGAGTTTAGCATTATTCCTAATGGTTCCCTTTTATTGAATTTAACTTGTAGATTTAGTAGAATATCGCAAAAACTTGCTCACCCTCAGGGTGTGTGCGAATGAGCTCCTGCATTCCTGGCCACAAATTGCAGATCAGCATTTTTAATACTGCCTAAAATCCTTTGTGTGTGTGTTTTTTAAAATTACCAACATAGATCAAGTTTATGTTAATTGTATGAAAAAGCAACAGAGATAATCAGTAGCATTTACACAACTTAAGTAGTTAACCTAGTTCTGAGGCAGCAGAATTATTTAATTGTCAGCACCTTAAAGTGGGTAAAACATGGAATAAAGCATTTCTTTCCACTCTAGTTTTTTTTTTTTTTTTTTTTTTTTTTTTGTAAGCCGAGTTAGGGACCTATGTATAAATGTTGTCAATATTAGAATGTAGTTAAAACCAAACAAATTTGAATTGGAAGTAAATATAACTCTTTATACACACTAAGTAGTCTGCTGTCAGTGCCTTCTCTTTCCTTCACAGTTTCCAGACAGGCGTTATCAGGAGCAGAAATGTCACTAAAGGGACAGTATAGAACAGGCACAGATTTCTTTGTGTAAAATTCTACATAAAAGAACATAGAACAAAATGTCTGTGCTTTCAAAGCTTCATAAGAAATCAATGTTTATTGAATGTATAGTTCTAACCTTTATTGACCAAACAATAAAGATAGACATTCTTTGTAAAGAAGGCCCTGGAGTATTGTGGAACCTAAAACACATCTAGAACTGAATTGTTTATTATATCCTTGTTGGGAAGCTAGCTTTTCAGATGTAAATCGTACCTTTCTTCAACTTATTAGTATCCTTCCAAATATATGCATAGCTTAATCAATGAATAATTAGTAACAATTTTTAGGGTCAAATCCCTAAGAATTTAGAATGAATACATGTCTAATTCAATACTACCATCATCACCGATATAACTCAAACAGTCCTAAACTTATTGTTACTTGAGAGATGAAGACTCCAACTTAAGGCTACCTCTGTCTGTTTCTATGTCTGTTTCTATCTATCTATCTATCATCTATCTATCTATCTATCTATCTATCTATCTATCTATCTATCTATCTATCTATCTATCTATCTATCTATCTATTTTTGTTTTCCTTCATCATCTAGTGTGCTATTACAAATCCTGATAGACTTATTTTGTTTGTTTATTTTTTTATCTTAATTCCATTTCAGTGGTTTCCTTCTTAGAAACATCTGTGTGCATGTTTTAAGAAGATGATAAGTCATGTTAAAGACCTTTAAAAAGCCATTGTGGTTATAAACAAAAAGACAAAACACAATTTACTATCAGTTACAGACAAGCCAGCACATATCCTTCACTGGCATTTACATGGATGTTTTTATCCAAATTCTAGTACTTTTGCTTGTTGGACCAGGGATTCAATATTGATCTGAGTCACATTATCTGTCTATCTATCTATCTATCTATCTATCTATCTATCTATCTATCTATCTATCTATCTATTCAATGTAAAAATTATCATGGCTTTTTAAAAAGAAAGAACCACAAGGATTGTCTTTATTGTGACCTGTCAGACTGTTGGTCAAAATATAAACCCAGTATCACAAAAGAAGTACATAGACACTAACAATAGAAGCTATTTTTCTCAATTATTTTTACTGGACATGGTACTTTTAAATAATTAAATATTTTTACATCCCGATAATTAACTTAGTCTTTACTGAAAGTAATTTTCAATACCTTTGTTTTCAGAATGTTTTCTGAGAACTTGTATGGACTTCATTTGTATGCATCTTAAGGACTGACATAACCCCAATTCAATAATGTGAGAAAATATGCATTCTTCTCTCATTTTAAGAGGAAAATTGTGTAGATTTTTCCTGCAGAGTATCTTGAACATTAGCTGTTTAACAACTTAGATAGGCTTTTGAATAATAAATTAATAATATTATGATAATAAGAAACTAAAATATTTGCTTAACAGAATAAATTTACTTACTTTGGAAGGAGAATATGTGCTTTAAAATTTATCTAAATGAGTATTATAGAAAAACATCAAAGTTCTATTATTCAAGCATATGTTTTAGACCAGTTAATAATGTAGGATTGGTCAATACCCACTACAAACACTCCATCTAATATGTTTTGTTTATAAATAAATGATATAGACTTACATTTTATTACTTTATAGAATTTAAGATATAGTCAATAATTATTTCTCAATGGAAATGGACATATCACCATTACTGCATGAATTAAAAAACATTGTTTTATTTCTTTTTCTTTTTTTACAAAAATATTTGTTTATATTTATTTATTCACTTTACATCAACCCTTCATCTCTTCCCAGTGCCTCCTCATGCAAGCCCTTCCCTCTATTCTATCCTCCTCTTCTCTTTTGAGAAGTGAGCTTCCCCTCTGGATGTCACCCCTACTATCCTTCCATCAAGTCATTGTGGGTCTAGGTTATCCTCTCCCACTGAGACTAGAGAAGGTAGTCCACTTAGGGGCACTGGTTCCACAGGCAGGCAGCAACAGGCTCAGGGACAGACCCTGTTTCAGTTCTTGGGGGACCAGCCTGAAGAATAAGATGCTCATCTGCTAAGCATGTGCAGGGGTTCTCATCCAGCCTAAGCTCGATCTTTGGTTTGCAACTCAGTCTCTGAGTGACCCCAAGAGTCCAGGTTAGTTGACTCTGTGGGTCTTTCTGTGTAGTCCCTGTCCTTTTCGGGTTTCTCAATCCTTCTCTCAACCCTTTGGTAAGACTTCCTGAGTTCCATCTAATCTTTGACTATGAGTCTCTTTTCCCTTGTCTGCTGGGTGGAGCCTCTCATAGGTCAGTTAAGCTAGGTTCCTGTCTGCAAGCGCAACCGAGCATCATTAACACAGTCAGGGTTTGGTTCTTGACCATGGAGTGCATCTTAATTTGGAATAGTCATTAGTTGGCCGTTCTCTCAGTCTCCTTGTCCCTGCACGTCTTGTAGCCGGATGTATTTTAGATAGAAAGTTTTGTGGGTTGGTTTCTATCCTTATCCTTCCCCTGGGAGTCCTGCCTTGCTATAGGAAGTAGCCATTTCAGCATCCATCCATACTAATAGTCTCCTCTAGAGTTGTCCCCATAGACTATCTGCACTATTCCTTCCTGGCTGATATAGTGAGAGCAGGGATGAGAGAAGAGAAATTGGCAGTGTTTCATTTCTTCTAATCCAAACATTTTTATATGGAATGGAGAGAAAACCTTCCACCACTCAGAGGCCAATAATTCTTTTAAGATTCACAAAGTCACAAGGCTCACAAATCTCTTCCACTTAACACCCCTCCCCCAAGTTCATGTTAATAGTGAATAATTGCCAGGGGAGTAAAGGCTTTTCAGTGAAACTGTTTATTGAGCAGAAAACTCAAAAGATGCATCTTGTAATCTTCTCCATTGGATAGATTTATCTCCTATAAGAAATTATAGGTTGTTACAAAACCTGGAATCCATCATACAGTGGTTAAAAGTTAGCAACCTCGGTGTTAAGCTAGAATTTATCAGACCCAGGAAGCATTATATAGTCATAGATAACAGCAGGTGAGAACAATGCTCTCACTGTAGCTCAACAGAAGAAACCAGCTTTATTATCTTATTTGTGGATTAGAAAACACACAGTAGAATTAACAGTAGTTGTTCCATAATGAAGAAATAGGTTGGCTACTAGAAAACAACTGCAGATTATAATGGAAAGCTGAAAAACAGTAGAGCATCAGAGCCACTGTGGCCAACATTCTTGTTTAAACAAAGCAATTGAAAAATGTAATGAGATTCTTTTGAACTGTACTGGAGCTTAGTGATACTTCTTTTTGTACCTTCCACTATTTGTTGAATCCGAAAACCTATTGGCATTTTCTTGGACCATATAGCAATATGCCATTACAGATGTTCCCTTGCCGTATAATGAATTCATTATGAGGTTGATAAAATGGTAATCTCTATAAGAATTCCAAGTTAAGAAAACGTTCTGCATGAACAGTAAAAAACGATAAGTTGTAGTTTCAGTGAATTCATGGAGTCTGGATGGAATAAGGCATTCCCCCAATCTGTAAGATGGTTGTATGGATTTTAGTAGGGGTTGCTTACCTTCTTCCCACTTGCTGACCAGGGAATACAGAATGCAGGAACTGAAAAGACTAGTTCTACTGGGGCTATGTCCTGCGTAGTTTGGTCCTGGAAAACTGACTAGGGTGGAGAAGAAATGAAGAAAAGACAGACACTCAGATACATATTCAGAGAAGCTGGTATGGAGTGGATCATGCTTGCTTAGATAGAGCTGCACCAACTACTAAATGACTACGAACTTCAGCCCATTCATTATGTTCAAGAGGAGGAGTCAGCAAGTCTTGGTATGAGCCTCCACTGGGGAGCAATCTCAGGTGGCAGTTTTTTTTTTTTTTTTTTTTTTTTTTTTTTTTTTTTTTTTTTGGTTTCATCCATTCTTTTTTTTTTTTTTTTTTTTTTTAATTTAATTTTATTTTATTTTTTTAATTTACATTCCAAATCACTTCCCCTTTCCCGTTTCCTCCCTCCCCGAAAGTCCCATAAGCCCCCTTCCCTCCCTCTTTTCTCCGTTCAACCCCCTCTCATTACTCTGTCCTGGCGTTCCCCTACATCCAGTCTTTCCAGGACCAGGGGTCTCTCCTTCCATCTTTTTAGAAATCTATTGATATGCTGATTGTGTCTAGGGTATTCTGAGATTCTGGGTCAATATCCCCTTATCAGTGACTTCATACCATGTGTGATCTTTTGTGATTGGGTTACCTCACTAAGGATGATATTTTCAAGTTCTGACCATTTGCCTAGGAATTTCGTGAATTCATTGTTTTTAATTGCAGAGTAGTATTCCATTGTGTAAATATACCACATCTTCTGAATCCATTCCTCCGTTGAGGGACATCTGGGTTCTTTCCAGCTTCTGGCTATTATAAATAAGGCTGCTATGAATATAGTGGAGCATGTGTCCTTATTGCATGCAGGTAAAGTCTCTGGGTATATGCCCAGGAGTGGTATAGCCGGATCCTCCGGAAGTGTCATGCCCAGTTTTCTGAGGAGCCGCCAGACTGCTTTCCAGAGTGGTTGTACCAGCCTGCAATTCCACCAGCAGTGGAGGAGTGTTCCTCTTTCTCCACATCCTCGCCAACAACTGCTGTCTCCTGTGTTTTTGATCTTAGCCATCCTGACTGGTGTGAGATGGAATCTCAGGGTTGTTTTGATTTGCATTTCCCTAATGACTAAGGATGATGAACATCTCTTTAGGTGCTTCTCAGCCATTAGATATTCTTCAGGTGAGAACTCTTTGTGGAGCTCTGTACCCCATTTTTTAATAGGGTTACTTGCCTCTCTGGAGTTTAACTTCTTGAGTTCTTTGTATATCTTGGATATTAGCCCTCTGTCGGATGTAAGGTTGGTAAAGATCATTTCCCAGTTAGTTGGTTGCCGCTTTGTCTTTTTGACGGTGTCTTTTGCCTTGCAAAAACTTTGTAATTTAATGAGGTCCCATTTGTCTATTCTTGATCTTAGAGTATAAGCTATTGGAGTTCTGTTCAGGAAATTCTCCCCTGTGCCCATATGTTCAAGGTTCTTCCCTAGTTTCCCTTCTATTAGTTTCAGTGTGTCTGGTTTTATGTGGAGATCTTTGATCCACTTAGAATTGAGCTTAGTGCAAGGAGATAAGGATGGGTCAATTTGCATTCTTCTGCATGTTGACCTCCAGCTGAGCCAGCACCATTTGTTGAAAAGGCTATCTTTTTTCCACTGGATGGTTTTAGCTCCTTTGTCAAAGATCAAGTGACCATAGGAGTGTGGATTCATTTCTGGGTCTTCAATTCTGTTCCATTGATCTACATGTCTGTTACTGTACCAATACCATGCAGTTTTTAACACTATTGCTCTGTAGTACAGCTTGAGGTCCGGGATACTGATTCCCCCAGAGGTTCTTTTACTCTTGAGAATAGTTTTAGCTATTCTGGGTTTTCTGTTATTCCAGATGAATTTTTGAATTGCTCTTTCTAACTCTATGAAGAATTGAGTTGGGATTTTGATGGGGATTGCATTGAATCTGTGTATTACTTTTGGTAAGATGCTCATTTTTACTATATTAATCCTGCCAATCCATGAGCATGGCAGATTTTTCCATCTTCCGAGGTCTTCTTCAATTTCTTTCTTCAGAGACTTGAAGTTCTTGTCATACAGATCTTTCACTTGTTTGGTTAGCGTCACGCCAAGATACTTAATATGGTTTGTGGCTATCGTAAAGGGTATTATTTCTCTTACTTCTTTCTCAGCCTGCTTATCCTTTGAGTATAGGAAGGCTTCTGACTTGCTTGAGTTGATTTTATATCCGGCCACTTTGCTGAAGTCGTTTATCAGCTGTAGGAGTTCTCTGGTGGAGTTCTTTGGGTCGCTTATGTATACTATCATATCGTCTGCAAATAGTGATAGTTTGACTTCTTCCTTTCCAATTTGTATCCCTTTGACCTCTTTTTCTTGTCTAATTGCTCTAGCTAGAACTTCAAGTACTATATTGAAAAGATATGGAGAGAGAGGGCAGCCTTGTCTAGTCCCTGATTTTAGTGGGATTGCTTCAAGTTTCTCTCCGTTTAGATTGATGCTGGCTACTGGTTTGCTGTAAATTGCTTTTACTATGTTTAGATATGGGCCTTGAATTCCTGATCTTTCCAAGACCTTTAGCATGAAAGGATGCTGAATTTTGTCAAATGCTTTCTCAGCATCTAATGAGATGACCATGTGGTTTTTTTCTTTGAGATTGTTTATGTAGTGGATTACATTGATGGATTTCCTTATATTGAACCATCCCTGCATCCCTGGGATGAAGCCTACTTGATCGTGGTGAATGATCGTTTTGATGTGTTCTTGGATTCGGTTGGCAAGAATTTTATTGAGTATTTTTGCATCGATATTCATAAGAGAGATTGGCCTGAGATTCTCTTTCTTTGTCGGATCTTTGTGTGCTTTTGGTATTAGTGTAATTGTGGCTTCATAGAACGAGTTGGGTAGTGTTCCTTCTGTTTCTATTTTGTGGAACAGTTTGAAGAGTATTGGTGTTAGGTCTTCTTTGAAGGTCTGATAGAATTCTGCACTAAAACCATCTGGACCTGTGCTTTTTTTGGTTGGAAGACTTCCAATGACAACTTCTATTTCTTCAGGGGTTATAGGACGGTTTAGATGGTCTATTTGATCCTGATTTAATTTTGGTACTTGGTATCTGTCAAGGAAATTGTCCATTTCCTCAAGATTTTCTAGTTGTGTTGAATACAGGTTTTTGTAGTAGGATCTGATGATTTTTTGAATTTCCTCAGTTTCTGTTGTTATCTCTCCCTTTTCGTTTCTGATTTTATTAATTTGGATACTATCTCTGTGCCCTCTGGTTAGTCTGGCTAAGGGCTTATCTATCTTGTTGATTTTCTCAAAGAACCAACTCCTCGTTTTGTTGATTCTTTGTATGGTTTTATTTGTTTCTACTTGATTGATTTCAGCCCTGAGTTTGATGATTTCCTGCCTTCTACTCCTCTTTGGTGTATTTGCTTCTTTTTGTTCCAGGGCTTTCAGGTGTGCCATTAAGCTGTTAGTGTATGCTGTCTCCCATTTCTTTTTGGCGGCACTCAGGGCTATGAATTTTCCTCTTAGCACTGCTTTCATTGTGTCCCATAAGTTAGGGTATGTTGTGCCTTCATTTTCATTAACTTTCAAAAAGTCTTTGATTTCTTTCTTTATTTCCACCTTGACCAAGTTATCATTGAGTAGAGCATTGTTCAGCCTCCATGTGTACGTGGGTTTTCTTTTGTTTTTGTTGCCATTGAAGACCACCCTTATTCCATAGTGATCTGATAGGAGGCATGGGATTATTTCTATCTTCTTGTATCTGTTGAGGTCTGATTTGTGACCAATTATATGGTCAATTTTGGAGAAGGTACCATGAGGAGCTGAGAAGAAGGTGTATTCTTTAGCTCTAGGATGAAATGTTCTATATATATCAGTTAGTTCCATTTGGTCCAAGGCTTCAATTAGATTCACTGTGTCCCTGTTTAGTTTCTGCTTTCCTGAACGATCCATTTCAGAGAGCGGGGTGTTGAAGTCACCCACTATTATTGTGTGCGGTGCGATGTGTGCTTTGAGTTTTAGTAAAGTTTCTTTTACGAATGAGGGTGCCCTTGCATTTGGAGCATAGATATTCAGGATTGAGAGTTCTTGATGGTGGATTTTTCCCTTGATCAGTATGTAGTGTCCTTCTGTGTCTTTTTTGATGACTTTGGGTTGAAAATCAATTTTATCCGATATTAGGATGGCTACTCCACCTCGTTTCTTGGGGCCATTTGCTTGTAAAATTGTTTTCCAGCCTTTTACTCTGAGGTAGTGTTTGTCTTTGACACTGAGGTGCGTTTCCTGCATGCAGCAAAAAGCTGGGTCCTGTTTACGTATCCAGTCTGCTAGTCTATGTCTTTTAATTGGGGAATTGAGACCATTGATATTAAGAGAGATTAAGGCATAGTGATTATTGCCATCTGCCATTCTTGACGCTATCTTTATGTTTGAGTGGTTATCTACTTTTGGGTTTGATTCAAGAAGGTTATTATCTCATTTTTTCCAGGGTGTTGTTTCTCTCCCTGTATTGGAGGTTTCCACCTATTATCCGTTGCAGGGCTGGATTTGTGGAAAGATATTGTGAAAATTTGGTTTTATCATGGAATATCTTGGTCTCTCCATCTATGGTGATTGAGAGTTTTGCTGGGTATAGTAGTCTAGGCTGGCATTTGTGCTGTCTTAGTGTCTGCATGAGATCTGCCCAGGATCTTCTGGCTTTCATAGTCTCTGGTGAGAAGTCTGATGTGATTCGGATAGGTCTTCCTTTGTATGTTACTTGGCCCTTTTCTCTTACTGCATTTAGTATTCTTTCTTTGTTTAGAACATTCGGTGTTTTGATTATTATGTGACGGGAGGTATTTCTGTTCTGGTCCAGTCTGTTTGGAGTTCTGTAGGCTTCTTGTATGTTCATCGGCATCTCTCTCTTTAAGTTAGGGAAGTTTTCCTCCATAATTTTGTTGAAGATGTTTACTGGCCCTTTAAGTTGCAAATCTTCACTCTCATCTATACCTATAATCCTTAGGTTTGGTCTTCTCATTGTGTCCTGGATTTCCTGGATGTTTTGGGTTACGCGTTTTTTGCATTTTGCATTTTCTTTGACTGTTGAGTCGATGCTTTCTATGGAATCTTCAGCACCTGAGATTCTTTCCTCCATCTCTTGTATTCTATTGTTGATGTTTGCATCTATGACTCCTGATTTCTTCCCAAGGTTTTCTATCTCCAAAGTTGTCTCCCTTTGTGATTTCTTAGTTGTTTCTACTTCCTTTTTTAGTTCCTGGATGGATTTGCTGAGATCCTTCACTTGTTTGTTTGTATTTTCCTGTATTTCTTTAAGGTAATTTTGCATTACCTCTTTCAGGATTTCTTCCTGATGACCCACGTTCTCCTGCATTTCTCTGAGCGATTTTTGTGTTTCCTCCTCATGGGATTCCATCTGTTGATCCATCGTCTCCTGCATTTCTTTAAGCAGTTCTCGTGTTTCCTTTGTAAGGGCATCTAACCGTTGATTCATTTCTTTAAGCAATTTTTGTGTTGCCTCCTTATGGGCATCCGTCTGTTGACCCATATTCTTCTGCATTTCTTTATGCAAATTTTGTGATTCCTTTGTGAGTGCATCTACCCGTTGATTCATCTCGTTAAGCGATTTTTGTGTTGTCTCCTTGTGCGCCTCCATCTTTTGATCCATGTTCTCCCGCATTTCTCTAAGCGATTTTTGTGTTTCCTTTGTAAGGGCTTCTAACCGTTGATTCATGGTCTCCTGTAACTCTTTATGAGATTTATTTGTGTCCTTCTTGTGATCCTCTAATAGCATCATGAGAAGTGATTTTAAATCCAGATCTTGTCTTTCGGGTGTGGTGGGGTATCCAGGACTTGCTGCTGTTGGAGAGTTGGGTTCGGATGGTCCTACATTACTTTGATTACTGTTAGTAACATTCCTACGTTTGCCTTTTGCCATCTGGATACCTCTGGTGTTAGTTGGTCCTGCTGCCACTGGCTGTTGGTTGGACCTCCTGTGAGCCTGCAAAGCTATTTCTGCCCCCCCCTGGATTACCAGGATTCCCCTGGCACCGATTTCTGGGGCCTGCCTGCTCCTGAGTGACTTTGGAGCCCTAATGTGCTTTGCCCCAAGTGATCTTATATTGGGGAGGCCTTGCACATCTAAAGGCTCAGCCTAGTGGATTCCTGGAGCAGAGGTCGCCAAAGGGAGGCTGGCAGGCTCCTGCCCTGTGCAGGGGTGTGTGATCTCTCCTGGGGGGGGGAGGGGGCGTCCCTCTGCCAGGCAGAAGTCCCACAGCAGATCTGGCGCGCTGGTCACTGCAGATCAGCCCAGCACCTGGGAGCAGGTTACACACAAGCTGCCTGAACCCGAAGCGATATTATGCCTGTCTGTCTCTGAGCCTGGTGGTCCCAACTACCTGGTCACTGGAGCAGAGATGGCGGAGGGCACTCTCCGTGGCGCTGCTCACCCTGTGGTCACGATGGCCCGCCGATCTGGCACCCAGACGACCACAGCGCCAACCCGCCCTCGGGCACAGAAGGAAGCCCCAACAGGCCGTGTCCCAAGTGATGTTATATTGGGGGGAGAGCCTGGGTACCGGTCTCTCCAGCGCAGTCCGCGGGAACAGAGGTCGCGGAAGGGAAGCTGGCGGGCTCCCTCCCTGCGCAGGGTCCCTCCACCAGGCAGAAGGTCCCACCGCGGAACTGGCGCGCTGGTTACTGCAGATCAGCCCAGCACCTGGGAGCAGGTTACACCCAAGCTGCCTGAAACCGAAGCGATATTATGCCTGTCTGTCTCTGAGCCTGGCGGTCCCAACTACCTGGTCACTGGAGCAAAGATGGCGGAGGGCAGTCTCCGTGGCGCCGCTCACCCTGTGGTCACGATGGCCCGCCGATCTGGCGCCCAGACGACTACAGCGCCAACCCGCCCTCGGGCACAGACGGAAGCCCCAACAGGCCGTGTCCCAAGTGATGTTATATCGGGGGGAGAGCCTGGGTACCGGTCTCTCCAGCGCAGTCCGCGGGAACAGAGGTCGCGGAAGGGAAGCTGGCGGGCTCCCTCCCTGCGCGGGCTCAGGTGGCAGTTTTTCAGGGAAAGGAAGCTACAGTTACTAGTTTTTGCATTTACTAGACTGGTTGGTCAATCATTTCTAAACACTTGTACTTTGACCATGAGAGGGCTTCATTGTATCTTTGAGCCAGACCTGGAAGAAGGCTTTGCCCATTCCCCTGTGCTTGGGATATTGGTCTTTTTTAATAATACACATTCATTCAGACTTAATCTACTCCTTATACAATTCACTTAAGATTTCTTTGGCTCCCTGCACTACTTGTGTTGGCTACATTCTACAAGTAAATAGTAAGTTCTTATTACTTATTACTTCAGAACTAGTCGAGCTGAATCAGAAACTCCCACTTTGCTTGCATCACCAAATAACCTGCTGAAAGAAAATTGTCATCGAAAGTAAGTATTGCTTGGTTTGGAGCATGAACATACTAAACTACTGACATGTCAGGTAAGATGTTTCTGTTAGCACAATAGTAACATAGTTGTCGTGCATACAATCTGTTGTTTCTGAGTTGGATAAAACGTCTTCTGTACATGAACTTCTACTTGGTTCTGTAATCTCAAGCAAAGACCTGTGTCTCAGCAGTCATGTGAGGGAAGGAACTGTTATTGCTTTGTAAATGGATGTGATGTGCATGTTAAACTTTATTTGAGATAGTAATGTTTATGTCTAGAGAATATCAATGCTGCCTGTCTCTATCTTTAAGGAAAACTTTTTTTTTAAATAGTGGGCAATGATTATTGTGAAAACTGATAGCCAATCAAGCTTCTGAGTACAAGTGACCATTGCTGTGACATAGTGGCTAAATATTGAGCCATAGATAGAGGAAAATAATGATGTATCTGCATTGTTACCGCCAATGCTAAGGAAAATTAATAGAAGAAGAGGCAGAAAGAATGTCAGAGTCAGAGGAGAAGGATGGATATAGGTCTCTAAAGCATGTATAAAACCTCTGTCTCTGACATGTTGAAGAACACTTTTGACTCTTGAGAAAACAAGTGAATCTTATGGGGTTCATCAAATTGATGATATTTACAGGACTCAGGACATTCGTGTTACAAGAATCTCAGTATCTTACCTAGAATGAAAGATGCTTATGTACTACTCCCTGGAAGATGTGCACAGTTAAGGGGAAGGCAAAGTAGGTTTTTCTTTGTATCTACTTCAAAATTTTACAAACAAGTCTTAAACATTTCTCATTCAAAATGTTTCATTTTAAAGATTCTTTATTTGAAAAGCAAAAAACATGGTGGTACCCTAAATACAAAATGCTTCTTAGAAGAGAAAAAGCTAGAGCTGAAATGTGCTCTGGAAGCTGAGATCTGTAGAAGAGGTCGAATGTGCCCTCAGGCATAAGGATGCTAATTTTGTGTTATTGGATTTTACTGTAGCTATTAATATATTTTGCTAGAGATTTATGTAATCAATTTATCCTATGGCCTGAACTAATTCCCACAGTATATTTTATCAGAATATGTGACTTTTTATAAATCTAGCTTTCTTCTATTTCCACAAATGGGAAATATCCTCTTTCTAGAAATGTTAGGTATTACAATTTTTTGAGCTAATAATAAATGATGCCAAATAAGATCATTGTTTTTCTCATTATTTACCCTTCTCTCCTACAAGGAATCAGAGTCATTTTGTTACACTACTCTATGTCTCCAGCTTTATTGGTTCTTCAATGAAATGACAAATGGATTACATTTTGGGTTGTGTGACTCTCATTGCCCTATTGCACTTCTGATAATATTTGCCTGTGACAAGCAGTTATTTTTCATTACCACATTCAATCATGAGTAATAAACCATTTTAATAATGGTGAATATGAAATTAATTAATAATCTGCAGGTATGCCAGGACATGATTGCTTTTTCTCTCTCCAATACAAAGAAAACAATTCTATCTGTAGTTATAAATTTGCATATGAATGACTCATGCATAAGGAGTTCTGAATAAAAATTATTTATAAGTACATTGCCAAACTGTTCTCAACTTCCCTGTTTGTAGATAAACTATTTCAGAATATGTTAGTTGCTATGACAATCATAAGAAGTAAGTTTTATTTTAATGGAGCTTGGAGTATTCTAGTAGATATTCACATTGAAATTTTCCATGATATTTAACACGGTTAGGAATGTAGTTGAGCAGATATATGGCTTTATACATACTTAAGAGACCTGTGTGACTCTCATGCATCCTCCAATGCTTCTTCATAGATTTGAAATATTTAGATCTGCACAAAAATTTTGTATTTATTAGCATATTATTGTTTCTAGTTAATAGACATATTCTTTCCGATTCTCTCCTCTTCCATCTTAATTCCTTTGTCTTCTCTTTCTCTCCATTATTGTTTCTTTCTTCTTCCTCTTTTCTCATCAAGCCTTTCTTCCATTCCTTTTTTTATTTTTTAACAAGTACTAAGAATGTTTACTGCATTGTCTAGAAATGAAGAAGGGAAAATAGTAAAATCTCCAATTACTGTCTTAAAAACATTCTTATGGTTCACTCCTCTGCGGTCTTTTTAATAATTATGTTATCTTTATGTGTGTCCTTTGCCTGCGTGCATGTATGTATACTTTATGTATTCCTAGTACATGTGGAGGTCAAAGGAGGGAGTCAGAGCCCTGGAACTGCAGTTACTGATATTGTCGAACCACAAATGTGCATGCTGGGAAACAAACTCAAATCCTATAAAAGAACAAAAAGTGTTCTTAGCCACAGAGCCATCTCTCCAGTCCCCTCACTCCATGCATTCTCTTTTTGGAAACAGAAATACAATAAAAATGGCTAAATAAAATTTGTACATATATCTCAAATGTTCATTTAAGAATACCCTCAGAATTTTACCTGTATAAAACAGAAAATTCAGTTTCCTCATTCTATATTCTAGACATTTGTTTACATTGGTCAATTAATTATTTTTTACAGATATATGGAAGTATAATCATTACTAATTGTTAGTACTTATTGAGAGAAGAGTAGAAAAACCAAGAGAAACTCACAAGGATAAGTAATTCATGAAGAACAATGAAAAAGTTTTGATTTCTACTTTGGATGACAAACAGGATTTGGGATATAGAGAAGCAGAGAGCACTGATTTCTTAGGGAGAAAGTAAAAATGCATAATGTAGGCAAGACATTTTATTGGTTGAGACCAGGGTTGATGATGCACAGATGACATAAAGTGGCTGGATTGGGGATATAGATTAATGAAGAATACTTCTTCATTAAGTTCAAACTAATTAACTTCAAAATAGTTATTTTGCTTTTCTGAAATGAGGAACGCAGAACAGTTTCAAGTCCTTTATTCTAAACTACTGAAAGGATGTTGATTTAAGATAAGCTCAGAAAGCATGAATTCAGCAAGGTTGGGAACTATCATTTTCAGATATCATGCAATACAAGCCATTTGTATTTTGGGTATTGATTGCTGTGTACACTGGATATGTGAATCTGAATGTGCATCCTCTTTATAGTAAAGCTATAAGTTTATAAATCAAACTTTGGATATAATCGTGTAAGGAGAAAACAGGGAGAGTGTATCAGCCTGGACTTTAGTGTTCTTTTCCATTCATGATGCAGGAAGGGGAAGGATCAGCAAAAATATAGTGGAAATGACCAGAAGAGCAATCAAGACTTTCTTAGAATAGTCACAGGGAGTTTCTACAGCTTGACAAGTCAAATCAAAGTCAAATCAATTAATTGTTTGGAACAATGGAAGTTGTAGATAACTTGTGTACTTTGAAAAGAGATAGCCCAAAATGAATATTGATATAAGTCATAGCTCACAAATTTCTATACCTTGGAAATTCTCCTATCCTGTTCCTGGAAAGTCAATATACATCCACAGCTATTGATTCATTAATTCTTCCAAAGAAACCATGGCTTGTGTCCTTTTATTCTTGCCTTAAAATTATAAAATTTAATTCCATTTTGAAGTCTATGAACAAGATTTGGTATAGCTTCCAATGCAATGACATAATATTTATCTCCTTAATAGTCTGCCTGTGTTCCTAACTTGCTTTCCACAGGGCATCACTTCTTTTTTTGTTCTGAAAGCCCATAGAGCTGGAGCTAAAGTTTAGAACTCACCCCTATCTTATTGAGGATCTCCTGACAGCCCCATATATCATTATCAACCTATTACATGTGATTGTAATGAAGGAATGAATCAATTAGATAAAGCAAATACACTATCCTTGATGAACTTAAAACTTCCAGAAGATTTGACAAAGGGTCTTCACACCTTTTTGTGTCTGACAGATGGAACTAATCAACTAATGTCAATGCTGGCTTGAATATCTAGGTAAGAAATTATACAAGTAATACACAAATATATAATATTTTAATAAAAAAATAAAAATGAAGTTATTAGTAAGTAAAAGACTTCATACAAATATGGATATATGCAGGCACACACACATATAGCATTTGTTTCTACACACATACACATACATATAAACACATACACACACACATTCATTTTTATAGAAACCACTGTTAAGGATTGTGTGTAGCCCACTTATTTTCTTAGGATTCAGAAAAATATATATATATAGAAACATACAATTTTAGATATGTTTATTATACTACTATATAGCAATTCTACTTAAAATTGTGTTTTTAGGATTTAAACTTGTCTTGACTTTAGTCTCATTTTTATGAGAATTTTGAATAAATTTAAAGATGAGGCAGTGCCATCTAACTACACAATGCTAATAGAAGTTCTAAATTATATTATGTGCTGACACTGCTGTAATCTAAAGTACACCTTAACCAAACTCTGAAATTCTACTTTTTAAATTACAAATGGTTATACTAATTAGGCAGATGGCTTCCATTAACATTCAAATTAAAGAATTATCCATGTATGATATCTTAAAATATGACAGTATTTTATTTGATATCAAAAACTAGTGGGAGCAGTTAAATAATGTTAGATTATTAACATTCAAATCAACTCAATATTAAAAACATTTTATTATATTGTTTTTCAGTTGAAGGTGGCATATTGTTTACAATATATAGTATTTATAAAACACTAACATTCAAGAATACAGATTTTATGTTAATGGAATATAAACTGATGCCTTTTTGTTTGATGATTGAATTATTTGAAATATATATATATATATATATATATATATATATATATATATATATATATAAATTTAAGCTAAGTCAAGCCCTAGATATGTTAGCTTTGCTAGGTCCTCTAATTATGAAAATATCCATATATTCTATTGTGTACCTCTTAGATTATATTTATAAACACAGAATACCTAGGACTTGCCTTTGCTGCATTTATTGAACTGTTATTGACCCTGACTGAAGAGAAAGTAGATGTTTAAGCTAGAATTTGTTGAAGGAATTTTATGTATAATAACAAAGTTAGCTTTTCATTAGTATTTCAATTCATTTTAAATATATTCAATATATGACTTTCTGTTTATTCTTTTTAGAGAAGTTCATTCCTGGACAAATCTTATTTACAAGTCTGTTGAATTATATCTAAAATCTGAAAAAATTCAGAAACAACAGTAATACCAAATTATAATTTCTAATTTTCAGCAAGATTTCCACTCCAATTCCTTATCTATATTACAATAACAGTGCATATAATTAATTACATAATATTTTAAATACTATTCACAAAATTTTAATAGGGTAGTATTTGATAAATATAAGTAAACAGTTTATTCTAATGTAATAATCATATTATTTTGTGTCTTCTATAAATTAATGGCTGTGCCCTTTGACATTAGTGTTTATTGTTTGTAATTCAGTACCGTTAGCAGTGTACAATGTCTTACTGTTCTTTAGGGAGCATTGGAAGCACTGGGGACAGGATGTTTAACTTTTAATAAAGGTTGCTAACAAGGAAATCAAAAGTTTCCCAACTCTATTAGTTACTTTCTGTTGTGAAAGCATACCTAACAACAACAACAAAAGAAAACAAAATTAGAGAAGCAAGTGTATTTTAGCTTACTGTCTGAGGTTGTGGTCCATCATGGAGGTGAGGCATGGTGGTTGGAGGGTGAAGTGGCTGGTCACATTGTGTACACAATCACGAAGTACAGAAACTTGAATGCTGGTCCTCATTTACCTTAACACAGTTTGCAAGGGTGGAGTAGGGGTGGGGGGGTGGGGGGGAGACCTACCTGCTATGGCAAAAGCCAATAGCTTAGATGCTGAGATCCACAGATGACAGAAAATAACAGCCAAAAATACCAGCCTTGGGACCTTTCAACAACAGATAAACTCTCTTGCCAGAGCCTAGTGGCTACAGAACTTGGGGAAACTTACATGACAGTAAGAAAAACGTTATGTCTATATAGAGAAATTAAATGTTCTTTAAAACCAATATTAATACCGTCACAAACTGCACAAACCCATTCTCAATTTCAATCCACTGAGCAATTAATTTGTTCAATAACTCCCTGTCTTCCTAGTCCCAACATCTCGTGAGCCCTGTGTCTTATGTATTGCTTTATTTTTATGCTTACACCCCATCCCACCCCATCCAAAATTTTCACTACAAATAACATAAGAGACAGTCACTCCAATGGCACCTCTCCTTTATTAAAAAGAAAATGAGGAGTTATGGGGCAGTGAACCATGCTAGAAAATTTGGTAAGGTTGAGTGACTTCTGAAACCCTGGCACTCCCCCCTGAGGAATATAGGAGTTTCCTTACTCCCAACCAGATTCCTGGCCTGGAACATTTGACTACAACTTCCCATATAAGACATGACCACTGGTCACATAGCACTGAACAGAGTTCTCCATGATAATGAGGTATCTAGATAAGCCCTGAGGGTTTAGCCAATGAGTTTCCTGTCCAGACATTCTTTCCTGCAGTCTAATTCCTGTATTTAATCTCTGGCCTACCCTGAGGAAGGTGTATGCACCCATTTTGCATAATAAACAGTAAACAAACAGTCTGGAAAAACAAGGACAGTCTCTCTCATCAAGAACCACAGTGGGAGGAAGACTTGTCTACAGAGCCACTGTTTAAGTCTCCTGCAGAAGGCTCTAATTCATCATCTCCCAGGTTCGAGGCTCTTCATCACAAGATCACGGGCCCCCTTCATTCCCAACTCCTCCTTAAGATTTCCAGCTGCATCTGGATGTCCAAGAGTCAGGAAACTGCAGGTTCAGCCTCAGCCTGTGCCCTTTCTCACTTCGGCTAGCCCCCCATTCTAGGCTACATTCTTCTACCACCTGGGTGGTGAACCAGTGCTTCCCACAAGCCCATCACCCGATGTCAGCATATGGGTTAAATGCAGTCTAGCATTTCATATTTTGTCTGCCTGAGTAGAGTTCACACACCCTGGTGCTGAGATGAAATTCGGAACCACACCTTTGTACTTGTTCTGTGACTCCGGGCCACAGAATGGGGTCACTGATAATCCGGGTTGACTTTAGCTCAATTAAATAGTTTTGGAAATGGCCTCACATGAGAATGTTTCCTAAGGTATTCTGAATCCAGTTAGATTGAACAAAAGAGAACAAATCAAAAAACTAAACATCACATTAATGAAAAGAAACATCAAAAGAATATATGTGAATAATCATAATGTCTATGATTATTCACAATTAAAAGTAAGATTTAGGTTTAATTTGAACAGTACTAGTCAAGAGCAGAGGTAGATAGAATCATGAAATATGTGTTAAAGCCAAAAAGCACACAAAAAAAAATTGAAGGAAAAAAAACCAAAAGTTCTTAAATGACTACATGCCAAATACTATAATTTAAATATTTTATTTAGTTTGAATCTCTGTCATTCTGTTCCTGAATCAGAAACTAGATGGAATAACCTGGAAACAGGCAATATTCATTAGAATGATTTTAAAAATATTCTTTAACATGTCTGCTTCATCCTCTTTCATGTGCTATCTTACCTCTTTATTATCTACTGTACCTAAATTCCCTGGAAGCTATTTGGAAATTAAAAGTAAGATACTGATCATATCAGTATTTTTAGAGCAAGCATTAAAATCTAGTGGAGTGGAGTAATAGTTTTTTATGGGATATATTATTCAGCATCCCCTTATTGCTCCGTAGTTATATTCTCAAGTACAAGAAAAACATGTAGGAGGTTTCAGTGGATGCTCATGTTCAACCACAGCCCTGCCTCCATCTTCTGAAATAAATCATAACCCAAATCAAGCCTAAGATAACCAAGAGTTCAAGGAGGCTTTTACAAAGATTTTAATCACTTATTTATATGTTGCATTTAAAAAATAATTTGATATGTGTCTTATCCCTGTAGATAGGAAATCTGGGTTTTCAAACATGTTTCCTGTTTCTTCTCTAGTACACAAGCTTGTAAAAGTGATAGACAATATTTTCTTCTCCCAAAAATGGAAGAAAATACATGACATGCTACAAAAGGTTGTTAATGGATCTAGACTTTTACGAAGAAAACAAAACAGCTATATTACAGCACAGCCAGCACATTAGCTAGCACTTTTAAAAGTGGCTTGCCTAACTCAATTAACCATCAAAAACCTTCATTGTATTATTACTGTGTACAGGTAAAGACTAAATTCTTTGACAGGTATTTTAGAGTCAGTTCCAAACATTCTTGATGCTCTTTGCTTTAAACTTAGTGCCAAATTGTGTGCATTTAAATACTACATGCTTTTGAATATCGTTTCATAGCCGTTTTTATCAGGCCTCAGTAGATTTTTTTCCTTGCAATATTCCATTTGAGCATGAGTTTTCTTTGAACAATTTTTTCTAAAATTTTCCCATCCTGTTTTGCAAGGTGCTTGCTTTAACACAGAACTCATGGTCTGCTGCTGGAGAGGATCCTCTGCCACAGGGCTCCATACCCAGGTGGCTTAGGGAGATAGCTAACCTCCCAGGAGTGTAGACAGGCCTGTGAGTGCAGGTAGGAACACCCCTGCTGCTCAGAGGAATCTGCCCAGAACCCTCAGGACACAGGAACCCAGGAGCAGTCTGGAACAGTAGCCTTCCAGTTTCTGTCCATGCCTAGAGCTGATCCTGGGCCACAGAGCTACATACACAAACACCTCCAGGAGAGAGCTGGTCTCCAGGGAGCCTATATACCTGCGAGCACAGAGCTAACTCTGTACCACAGCTCTCCATACCTAAATTTCTTTCGGAGAGAACAGGTCTCCCAAGAGTACTGACATACAGACTTGCTGGACAGACAAGCCACAGTCAAAGACAGCAAAACCAGTTAACATCAGAAATAACCAGAGGGAGAAAGGCAAGCACAAGAACACAAACAACAGAAACCAAGGCTCCTTAGTATCATCAGAACCCAGTTCTCCCACCACAGTGAGTCCTGGTTACCCCAACACACTAGAAAAACAAAACTCTGGTTTAAAATCACATCTCATGATGATGATAGAGACTTCAAGAAGGACATAAATAACTCCCTTAAAGAAATACTAGAGCACAGGTAAACAGGCAGAAGCCCTTAAAGAGGAAACACAAAAAAATCCCTTAAAGAATTACAGGAAAATACAACCAAACAGGTGAAGGAGTTGAACAAAACCATCCAGGATCTAAAAATGGAAGTAGAAACAGTAAGGAGATCACAAAGGGAGATATCTCTGGAGATAGAAAACCTAGGAAAGAAATCAGGAGTCATAGATGCATGCATCACCAACAGAATACAAAGGATAGAAGAGAGAATCTCAGGTGCAGAAGATACCATAGAAAGCATTGACACAACAGTCAAAGAAAATGCAAAAAGCTCCTAACCCAAAACATCCAGGAAATCCAGGACACAATGAGAAGACCAAACCTAAGGATAATAGGTATAGAAGAAAGTGAAGACTCCCAACTTAAAAGTCCAGAAAATATCTTCAAAAAGTTACAGAAGAAAACTTTCCTAGCCTAAAGAAAGATATGCCCGTGAACATACAGAAGCCTACAGAACTCCAAATAGATTGGACCAGAAAAGAAATTCCTCCTGTCCCATAATAATCAAAACATCAAAGGTTCTAAGCAAAGAAAGAATATTAAAAGAGGTAAGGGAAAAAGGTCAAGTAATATATAAAGGCAGACCTATCAGAATTACACCAGATTACTTACCAGAAACTACAAAAGCTAGAAGATCCTGGGTGCATCTCATACACACCCAAAGAGAACATAAATACCAGCCCAGACTACTATACCCAGCAAAACTCTCAATTACCGTAGATGGAGAAACCAAGATATTCCATTACAAAAGCAAATTTACACAATGTTTCCACAAATTCTGTCTTACAAAGGATAATAGATGGAAAACACCAACACAAGGAGGGCAACTACACCATAGAAAAAGCAAGAAAGTAATCTTTCAATAAACCCAAAAGAAGGTAGTAACACAAACAAAAAAAATAATGTCGAAAATAACATGAACCAGCAATCACTATTTCTTAATATCTGTTAGCATCAATGGACTCAATTCCCCAATAAAAAGACATAGAATAACAAACTGGATACATAAACAGGACCCAGCATTTTGCTGCATACAGGAAACACATCTCAGTATCAAAGATAAACACTACTTCAGAGTAAAGGGCTGGAAAACCATTTTCCAAGCAAATGGTCCCTGGAAACAAGCTACAGTAGTCTTTCTAATATCAGCTAAAATCTATTTTCAACCAAAAGTCATCAAAAATGATAAGGAAGGACACTTCATACTCATCAAAGGAAAAAAATCTACCTAGAATAATTCTCAATTCTGAACATCTATGATCCAAATGCAAGGGCATCCACATTCATTTAAAAAAAAAAACAACAAAACGACTGAAACTCAAAGCACACATTGCACCTCACACAATATTTGTGGGAGACATCAACAACCCCATTCTCACCAATGGAGAGAACAAGGAAACACAAAATAATCAGTGACTTAATGAAACTGACAAAGTTATGGATTTAACAGATATTTATAGAACATTTCATCCTAAATCAAAAGAATATATCTTCTTCTCAGTACCTCATGATACCTTCTCCAAAATTAACCATATAATTTGTCACAAAACAGACCTCAACATATATAAGATTGAAATGATCCCGTGCCTCCTAAAAGATCACTATGGATTAAGGCTGGTCTTCAATAGCAACAAAAACAACAGAAAGTCCACATACACATGGAAGCTGATAAACACTCTACTCAATGATCACTTGGTCAAGGAAGAAATAAAGAATAAAATTGAAAACTTTTTAGAATTTAATGAAAATGAAGCCACAACATACCCAAACCTGTGGGACACAATGAAAGCAGTCCTAAGAGGAAAACTCATAGCTCTGAATGCCTCCAAAAAGAAGCTGGAGAGAACATACAAGAGCAGCTTGACAGCACATCTGAAAACTCTAGAACAAAAAGAAACAAATACTCCCAAGAAGAGTAAACAGAGGGAAATAATCAAACTCAGAGCTGAAATCAATCAAGTAGAAATAAAAACAAAAACAAACAAAAACAAAACAAAAAAAACAAGAACAAACAAACCAAAACTATACAAAGACTCAACCAATCTAGGAGCTGGTTCTTTGAGAAAATCAACAAGATAGATAAACCTTAGCCAGACTAACCTGGGTACACAGAGACTGTAGACAAATTAACAAATTCAGAAATGAAAAGGGAGACATAACAGAAACTGAGCAAATCCAAAGAATCATCAGATCCCACTACAAAAGCCTTTACTTAATGAAACTGGAAAATCTGGATGAAATGGACAATTCCCTAGACAGATACCAGGTACCAAAGTTAAATCAGGATCAGATAAATGATCGAAATAGTCCCATAACCTTAATGAAATGGAGGCAGTCATTAATAGTCTCCCAACGAAGAAAAGCCCAGGATCAGATGGGTTTTGTGTTGAGTTCTATCAGCCCTTCAAAGAAGACCTAATACCAATATTCTCCAAACTACTCCACAAAATAGAAATTGAAGGAACACTACCCAATTTGCTATATAAAGCCACAATTAATCTGATACCTAAACCTGACAAAGACCCTACTAAGAAGGAGAATTTCAGACCAATTTCCCTTATGAATATCGATGCAAAAATGCTCAATAAAATCCTTGCAAACCAAATCCAAGAATACATCAAAAGGATCATCCATCAGGATCAAGTAGGCTTTATTCCAGGGATGCAGGAATGATTCAATATAAGGAAATCCATCAATGTAATTCACTATATAAACATACTCAAACAAAAAACCCACATGATCATTTCATTAGATGCTGAAAAAGCATTTGACAAAATCCAACACCCCTTTTTGATAAAAGTCTTAGGAAGATAAGGGATTCAAGGTTCATACCTAAATATAGTAAAAGCAATATACAGCAAAACAGTAGTCAACACCAAACTAAACAGAGAGAATCTTGAAGCAAACCCACTAAAATCATGGGCTAGACAAGGTTGCCCATTCTCTTCCTATCTATTCAACATAGTACTCAAAGTCCTAGCCAGCAATTAGATAACAAAAAGAGGTCAAAGGGATACAAATTGGAAAGGAAGAAGTCAAACTATCACTATTTGCAGATGAAATGTTAGTCTAATTATGCAACCCCAAAAATTCCACGAGAGAACTCCTAAAGTTGATAAACAACTTCAGTAAAGTGGCTGGATACAAAATGAACTCAAACACATTAGTGGCCTTCCCCTACTCAAAGGATAAAAAGACTGGGAAAGACATTAGAGAAACAACTCCCTTCATGATAGTCAAAAATAATATAAAATACCCTGTTGTGACTCAAACTAAACAAGTGAAAGTTCTGTATGGCAAGAACTTCAAATCTCTGAAGAATGAGATTGAAGATCTCATAAGATGGAAAGATCTCCCATGCTCATGGATTGGCAGGATTAATATGGTAAAAATGGCCATCTTGGTAAAAGCAATTTTCAGATTCAATTCAATCCCATCAAAATTCCAACTCAATTCTTCATAGAGTTAGAAAGAGCAATTCTCAAATTCATTTGGAATAATATAAAACCCTGGATAGCAAAAACTATTCTCAACAACAAAAGAACTTCTGGGAAAATCAACATCCTGGACCTCAAGCCTTAATACAGAGCAATAGTGATAAAATCTGCATGGTATTGGTACAGTGACAGGTAGGTATATCAATGGAATAGAATTGAAGACCCAAAAATGAAACCACATACCCATAGTCACTTGATCTTTGACAAAGGAGCTAAAACCACCCTGTAGAGAAAAGGTAGCCTTTTCAACAAATGGTGCTGGTTCAATTGGCTGTTAGCATGCAGAAGAATGCAAATTGATCCATTCTTATCTCCTTGTATAAAGTTCAAATCCAAGTTAATCAAGGTCCTCCACATAAAACCAGATACACTGAAACTAATGGAAAAGAAAGTGGGGAAGAATTTTGAGCCCATGGGCCCAGGGAAAATTTCCTGAACAGAACAACAATTGCTTATGCTCTAAGATCAAGAATTGACAAATGAGACCTCATAAAATTACAAAGCTTCTGTTAGGCAAAGGACATTGTCAGTAGGACAAAATGGCAACCAAAAAACTGGGAAATGATCTTTACCAACCCTACATCTGATAGAGGGTTACTATCCAATATATACAAAGAAGTCAAGAAGTTAGACTCCAGAGAACCAAATAACCCTATTAAAAATGGGGTACAGAACTAACAAAGAATTTTCAAATGAAGAATTATGAAATGGTTGAGGAACACCTAAAGAAATATTCAACATCCTTAGTCATCAGGGAAATTCAAATCAAAACAACCCTGAGATTCCACCTCATACCAGACAGAATGGCTAAGATCTTAAACTCAGGGGACAGCAGGTGCTCTAGACGATGTGGAGAAAGAGGAACACTCCTCCACTGCTGGTGGGATTGAAAGATTGAAATCAGTTTGGAGGTACCTCAGATAATTGGGCATAGTACTACCAGAGGATTCTGCTATACCACTCCTGGGCATATACCCAGAGAATTCTCCAATATGTAATAAGGACACATGCTCCACTATGTTCATAGCAGCCTTATTTATAATAGCCAGAAGCTTGAAAGAACCCAGATGTCCCTCAACAGAGGAATGGATACAGAAAGTGTGATACATTTACACAATGGAATACTACTCAGCTATTTAATAACAATGAATTCATGAAATTCTTAGGCAAATGGATGGAACTAGAAAATATCATCCTGAGTGAGGTAACCCAGTCACAAAAGAACACACACAATACTCACTCACTAATAAGTGAATACTAGCTCAGAAACTTGAAATAGCCAAGATACAATTCACAGACCAAATGAAGCCCAAAAAATATCCATACTTAGGAGCACCTAAATCTCCTTAAAAGAGGGGACAAAATTCCCAGAAGAGGAGATACAGAGACAAAGTTTGGATCAGAGACTGAATGAAAGACCATCCAGAGACTGCCCCACCTGGGAATCCTTCACATATAAAGTTACCAAATCCAGATATGACTGTGGATGCCAACAATTGCTTGCTGAGAGGAGCCTGAAATAAAGAGGGGGATGCTCTTAGCCAACCATTGAACTGAGCATAGAATCCCCAATGGAGGAGCTACAGAAAGGAACCAAGGAGCTGAAGGGGTTTTCAGCCCCATAGGAGGAAAAACAATAAGAACCACCTAGTACCTCAGAGCTCCCATGGACTAAACCACCAACTAATGAGTACACATGGAGGGACTCATGGCTCCAGCTCTATATGTAGCAGCGGATGGTCTTGCTGGACATCAAAGAGAGGAGAGGCCCATGGTCCTGAGAAGACTTGATGCCCCAGTGTAGGGGAATGCCAGGACAGGAAGCAAGAGTGGGTGGATTGGTGAGCAGGGGGAAGGGAGATGGGTTAGGCTTTTCTTTTTTGAGGGAGGGACCAGGAAAGAGGACAACATTAGAAATGTGAATAATGAATATATCTAATAAAAAAGGAAAAAAAAAGCAGAGCTCTTATCTTTAAGTTTTTTCTAAAGCATGCTTTTGTCTTTCTAGACTTCATTGATTAGTTTCTCCGTTATATTATCATCAAACTTTTATACACTTATATATCATGTAGTTCATATCTAAACTACAGCAATTTACAGTTATTTTACACGTGAATGTTGGTGTTATGTGTGTGTGCATGTTTTCACATGTGTAGGTGCACATGTGTGTGCCAGGGCCAGATTAGATGTCATATAATGTACTGGATCATGTTTTATTTCTTGTAGTGAGCAGAATCTCTTCCTGATTTCAGAACTCATCTTCTTGGCTAGTTTGGAGAGTCAACTTTCTTCAGGGATTCTCCACCTCATTATCCTATGGTTTGGAATTATAAATGGGTTGATATTCTGATTTGGCTTTCATATGAGATCTGAGAGCATTCCCAGGAAGTTCTTTACCTGTTGAATCATCTGCCAATATAGATATCTTCCATATGTATACATATTACATATACATATATACATTTATGTGTATATGTATATTTACATATATAATTGAACTAAATCCTCAGAAGCCATGCAAATCTGCTATTACTTTGACTTCACTTTTTTTATATCTTAGTCCTCGACAACTCCAAACTGTAATGAATAAATGATTATTAATAAAGCTAATTATATTTGTCTCATTTTGTGGTAGAATTCTAAACCATCTAGGACAAACAATTACTTTATATTATGTCTAGATTAATTGGATATATACTATTATGTTATCACATGTATAATATTATATTGTAATACTATATAGAGAAATGTTATTTAGTCTGGAGTGTGGATTTGTGATGAGAGTAGACACTGGCTAGATTACATTAACTCTTCTGATGTTAGAGTACTTTAATCTAATTGAATATAGGGAAGATAAAAAGACTATAGATAAAGTAAGGAGCTTAGTTTAAATTTAGTTCATAGTGCAGTGGAAAAAAATAAATATAAGTGACCAGGTCACAATGAGTGAGTGTATTGTACTGATTAACAAATAAAATATTTACAGTTATCATTCATTGAACTTCACTGTAAAAATGGATTGTCTCACATTTATAAGTTGTGACCCGATTGTCTTCCCTTTATTGCTTATCACTTAAGAATATAGAGTTGGGTCAATTTGCATTCTTCTGCATGTTGACCTCCAGCTGAGCCAGCACCATTTGTTGAAAAGGCTATCTTTTTTCCACTGGCTGGTTTTAGCTCCTTCGTCAAAGATCAAGTGACCATAGGAGTGTGGATTCATTTCTGGGTCTTCAATTCTGTTCCATTGATCTACATGTCTGTCACTGTACCAATACCATGCGGTTTTTAACACTATTGCTCTGTAGTACAGCTTGAGGTCCGGGATACTGATTCCCCCAGAGGTTCTTTTACTCTTGAGAATAGTTTTAGCTATTCTGGGTTTTCTGTTATTCCAGATGAATTTTTGAATTGCTCTTTCTAACTCTATGAAGAATTGAGTTGGGATTTTGATGGGGATTGCATTGAATCTGTGTATTACTTTTGGTAAGATGCTCATTTTTACTATATTAATCCTGCCAATCCATGAGCATGGCAGATTTTTCCATCTTCTGAGGTCTTCTTCAATTTCTCTCTTCAGAGACTTGAAGTTCTTGTCATACAGATCTTTCACTTGTTTGGTTAGAGTCACGCCAAGATACTTAATATGGTTTGTGGCTATTGTGAAGGGTATTATTTCTCTTACTTCTTTCTCAGCCTGCTTATCCTTTGAGTATAGGAAGGCTTCTGACTTGCTTGAGTTGATTTTATATCCGGCCACTTTGCTGAAGTCGTTTATCAGCTGTAGGAGTTCTCTGGCGGAGTTCTTTGGGTCGCTTAAGTATACTATCATATCGTCTGCAAATAGTGATAGTTTGACTTCTTCCTTTCCAATTTGTATCCCTTTGACCTCTTTTTGTTGTCTAATTGCTCTAGCTAGAACTTCAAGTACTATATTGAAAAGATATGGAGAGAGAGGGCAGCCTTGTCTAGTCCCTGATTTTAGTGGGATTGCTTCAAGTTTCTCTCCATTTAGATTGATGCTGGCTACCAGTTTGCTGTAAATTGCTTTTACTATGTTTAGATATGGGCCTTGAATTCCTGATCTTTCCAAGACCTTTAGCATGAAAGGATGCTGAATTTTGTCAAATGCTTTCTCAGCATCTAATGAGATGACCATGTGGTTTTTTTCTTTGAGATTGTTTATGTAGTGGATTACATTGATGGATTTCCTTATATTGAACCATCCCTGCATCTCTGGGATGAAGCCTACTTGATCGTGGTGAATGATCGTTTTGATGTGTTCTTGGATTGCAAATTGACCCATTCTTATCTCCTTGCACTAAGCTCAATTCTAAGTGGATCAAAGATCTCCACATAAAACCAGACACACTGAAACTAATAGAAGGGAAACTAGGGAAGAACCTTGAACATATGGGCACAGGGGAGAATTTCCTGAACAGAACCCCAATAGCTTATGCTCTAAGATCAAGAATAGACAAATGGGACCTCATTAAATTACAAAGTTTTTGCAAGGCAAAAGACACTGTCAAAAAGACAAAGTGGCAACCAACTAACTGGGAAATGATCTTTACCAACCTTACATCCGACAGAGGGCTAATATCCAATATATACAAAGAACTCAAGAAGTTAAACTCCAGAGAGGCAAGTAACCCTATTAAAAAATGGGGTACAGAGCTAAACAAAGTGTTCTCACCTGAAGAATATCTAATGGCTGAGAAGCACCTAAAAAGATGTTCATCATCCTTAGTCATTAGGGAAATGCAAATCAAAACAACCCTGAGATTCCATCTCACACCAGTCAGGATGGCTAAGATCAAAAACACAGGAGACAGCAGTTGTTGGCGAGGATGTGGAGAAAGAGGAACACTCCTCCACTGCTGGTGGAATTGCAAGCTGGTACAACCACTCTGGAAAGCAGTCTGGCGATTCCTCAGAAAACTGGGCATGACACTCCCGGAGGGTCCGGCTATACCACTCCTGGGCATATACCCAGAGGCTTTACCTGCATGCAATAAGGACACATGCTCCACTATGTTCATAGCAGCCTTATTTATAATAGCCAGAAGCTGGAAAGAACCCAGATGTCCCTCAACGGAGGAATGGATTCAGAAGATGTGGTATATCTACACAATGGAATACTACTCTGCAATTAAAAACAATGAATTCACGAAATTCCTAGGCAAATGGTCAGATCTTGAAAATATCATCCTTAGTGAGGTAACCCAATCACAAAAGAACACATATGGTATGCAGTCACTGATAAGGGGATATTGACTCAGAATCTCAGAATACCCTAGACACAATCCGCATATCAATAGATTTCGAAGAAGGTGGAAGGAGAGACCCCTGGTCCTGGAAAGACTGGATGTAGGGGAACGCCAGGACAGAGTAACGAGAGGGGGTTGAATGGAGAAAAGAGGGACGGAAGGGGGCTTATGGGACTTTCGGGGAGGGAGGAAACGGGAAAGGGGAAATGATTTGGAATGTAAATTAAAAGAAAATAAAATAAATAATTAAAAAAAAAGAATATAGAGTTGGATCTTTGCTCTGGCTACAGAGCAGACAGGGCCTCCAGGTGCACAGAGATAAGCGAGCATAACATCGCTTGGGACACAGCCAGCTAGGGTGCCGCCTGCGCCCAAGAACTGGGAAGCTATGTGGTCATTTGTGCACCAGTTCTGCTGTGGGACATCTGCTCTGCAGAGTGACCTGCACCTGGAGGGTGCGCAGCAGCCTCCACCATCTTTGCTCCAGTGATAGGCCAGACAGAGACTCCAGATACTCAGAGATATCCCAAGTATAACATCACATGTGGCAAGACACACCAGGGCTCCAAAGACACCCAGGAGCAGGGCATCCCCTCAGCAATTGGTGCCAGGGGAAACCCGGTCATCCAGGGGTGCAGAAATAGCCTTGAAGGCTCACAGGAGGTTCAAGCACCACTCAGTGACAGAAGGACCAATTAATGCCAGAGATAACCAGATGGCAAACGGCAAACACAGGAATGTTACTAACAGAAATCAAGGCAATACGGCACCATCTGAACAAAACTCTCCAACAGCAGCAAGTCCTGGATACCCCATCACACCCGAAAGGCAAGATCAGGATTTAAAATCACTTCTCATGATTCTATTAAAGGATTTCAAGAAGGATGTAAATAAATCTCTTAAAGAAATACAGGAGAACATGAATCAACAGGTAGAAGCCCTTACAAAGGAAACACAAAAATTGCTTAAAGAAATGCAGGAGAATATGGGTCAACAGATAGAAGCCAATAAAGAGGAAACACGAAAATTGATTAAAGAAATACAGGAGAACTTGGGTCAACAGGCAGAAGTCTTGAAAGAGGAAACACAAAAATATCTTAAAGAATTACAGGGAAACACAAACAAACAAGTGAAGGAACTGAGCAAATCCATCTAGGATCTAAAATAGGAAGTAGAAACAACTAAGAAATCACAAAGGGAGACAACTTTGGAGATAGAAAACCTTCGGAAGAAATCAGGGGTCATAGATGCAGACTTCAACAATAGAATACAAGAGATGGAAGAAAGAATCTCAGATGCCAAAGATAACATAGAATGCATCGACTCAACAGTCAAAGAAAATGCAAAATGCAAAAATTGTGTAACCCAAACATACAGGAAATCCAGGACACAATGAGAAGACCAAACCTAAGGATTATAGGTATAGATAATAGTGAAGATTTGCAACTTAAAGGGCCAGTAAATATCTTCAACAAAATTATGGAAGAAAATTTCCCTAACCTAAAGAGAGAGATGCCCATGAATGTATAAGAAGCCTACAGAAATCCAAACAGATAGGGCCAGAACAGAAATACCTCCTTTCACATAATAATCAAAACATCAAATGTACTAAACAAAGAAAGAATATTAAAAGCAGTAAGAAAAAAAGGCCAAGTAACATATAAAGGAAGACCTATCAGAATTGCATCAGACTTCTCACCAGAGACTATGCAAGCTAGAAGATCCAGGGCAGATCTCATACAGACTCTAAGAGAACACATATGCCAGCCCAGACTACTATACCCAGCAAAACTTTCAATCACCATAGATGGAGAGACCAAGATATTCCATGATAAACCAAATTTACACAATATCTTTCCACAAACCGAGTCCTGCAAAGGATAATAGGTAGAAATTGCCAATACAAGAAGGGAAACTACACCCTGGAAAAAATGACATAGTAACCTTCTTTTATCAAACCTAAAAGAAGATAACCACTCAAACATAAAATTAACATCAAAAATAACGTGAAGCAATAATCACTATTCCTTAATATCTCTTAACATCAATGGTCTCAATTCCCCAATAAAAAGATATAGACTAATGGACTGGATATGTAAACAGGACCCAGCATTTTGCTGTGTGCAGGAAACGCACCTCAGTGTCAAAGACAAGCACTACCTCCGAGTCAAAGGCTGGAAAACAATCTTACAAGCAAATGGTCCCAGGAAGCGAGCTGGAGTATTCTTCCTAATATCTGATAAAACTGACTTTCAACCTAAAGTCATCAAAAAAGACACGGAAGGACACTACATACTGGTCAAAGGAAAAATCCACCAAGAAGAACTCTCAATTCTGAACATCTATGCTCCAAATGCAAGGACACCCTCATTCGTAAAAGAAACTTTACTAAAGCTCAAAGTACACATTGCATCTCACACAATAATTGTGGGTGACTTCAACACCCCACTCTCTGCAATGGACCGATCAGGAAAGCAGAAACTAAACAGGGACACAGTAAAATTAATTGAAGCTTTGGACCAAATGGAACTAATATATATATGACATTTCATCCTAAAGCAAAAGAATATACCTTCTCAGCACCTCATGGTACCTTCTCCAAAATCGACCATATAATTGGTCACAAAGCAGACCTCAACAGATATAAAAAGATCGAACTAATCCCATGCCTCCTATCAGATCACTATGGAATAAGGCTGGTCTTCAATAGCAGCAAAAATAACAGAAAACCCACATACACATGGAAGCTGAAAAATGCTCTACTCAATGATTCCTTAGTCAAGGAAGAAATAAAGAAAGAAATCAAAGACTTTTTAAAATTTAATGAAAATGAAGGCACAACATATACTAATTTATGGAACACAATGAAAGCAGTGCTTAGAGGAAAACTCATAGCCCTGAGTGCCTCCAAAAAGAAACGGGAGAGAGCATACACTACAGCTTAATGGCACACCTGAAAGGCCTGGAACAAAAAGAAGCAAATTCACCCAAGAAGAGTAGAAGGCAGGAAATCATCAAAATCAGGGGTGAAATCAATCAAGTAGAAACAAGTAGAACCATACAAAGAATCAACAAAAATAGAAGTTGGTTCTTTGAGAAAATCAACAAGATAGATAAGCCCTTAGCCAGACTAGCCAGAGGGCACAGAGACAGTATCCAAATTAACAAAATCAGAAATGAAAAGGGAGATATAACAACAGAAACTGAGGAAATTCAAAAAATCATTAGATCCTATTACAAAAGCTTATATTCAACACAACTAGAAAATCTGGAGGAAATGGAAAATTTCCTAGACATATACCAAATACCAAAATTAAATCAGGATCAAATAGACCATCTAAACCATCCTATAACCCCTGAAGAAATAGAAGTGGTCATGGAAGTCTTCCAACCAAAAAAAGCACAGGTCCAGACGGTTTTAGTGCAGAATTCTATCAGACCTTCAAAGAAGATCTAACACCAATACTCTTCAAACTATTCCACAAAATAGAAACAGAAGGAACACTACCCAACTTGTTCTATGAAGCCACAATTACGCTGATACCAAAATCACACAAAGATCCAACAAGAAAGAGAATTTCAGACCAATTTCTCTTATGTATATGGTGCAAAATTACTCAATAAAGTTCTTGCCAACCGAATCCAAGAACACATCAAAATGATCATTCCCCACGATCAAGTAGCCTTCATCCCAGGTATTACATCAGTGTAATCCACTACATAAACTATCTCAAAGGAAAAAAAAACTACAATATCATTTCATTAGATGCTGAAAAAGCTTTTGACAAAATTCAGCATCCTTTCATGCTAAAAGTCTTAGAAAGATTAGGAATTCAAGGCCCATATGTAAACATAGTAAAAGCAATTTACAGCAAACTGGTAGCCAACATCAAACTAAATGGAGAGAAACTTGAAGCAATCCCACTAAAATCAGGGACTAGACAAAGCTGCCCTTTCTTTATCTTTTCAATATAGTACTTGAAGTTCTAGCTAGAGCAATTAGACAACAAAAGGAGGTCAAAGGGATACAAATTGGAAAGGAAGAAGTCAAACTATCACTATTTGCAGACGATATGATAGTATACTTAAGCGACCCAAAGAACTCTACTAGAGAACTCCTACAGCTGATAAACAGCTTCAGCAAAGTGGCCATATAGAAAATCAACTCAAGCAAATCAGTAGCCTTCCTATACTCAAACGGTAAACAGGCTGAGAAAGAAATTAGGGAAATGACACCCTTAATAAGAGACACAAACAATATAAAGTATCTTGGTGTGACTCTAACCAAACAAGTGAAAGATCTGTATGACAAGAACTTCAAGTCTCTGAAGAAGGAAATTGAAGAAGACCTCAGAAGATGGAAAAATCTTCCTTGCTCATGGATTGGCAGGATTTATATAGTGAAAATGACCACGTGTCCAAAAGTAATATACAGATTCAATGCAATCCCTATCAAAATCCCAACTCAATTCTTCATAGAGTTAGAAAGAGCAATTATCAAATTCATCTGGAATAACAGAAAAGTCAGGAGAGCTAAAACTATTCTCAACAGTAAAAGAACTTATGGGGGAATAGTATGTCAGACCTCAAGCAGTACTACAGAGCAACAGTGTTAAAAACTGCATAGTATTGATAAAGTGACAGGCATGTAGATCAATGGAATAGATTTGAAGAACCAGAAATGAACCCAAACTTCTATGGTCACTTAATCTTCGACAAAAGAGCTAAAACCATCCATTTGAGAAAATATCACCTTTTCAACAAATGGTGCTAGTTCAACTGGAGGTCAGCACGCAGAAGAATGCAAATCGATCCACTCTTATCTCCTTATACTAAGCTCAACTCCAAGTGTATCATGGATGTCCACATAAAACCAGACACACTGAAACTAATAGAAAAGTAACTAGGGAAGAGCCTTGAGCACCTGGGCACAGTGGAAAATTTCCTGAACAGAGCACCAATAGCTTATGCTCTAAGATCATGAATTGACAAATGGGACATCATAAAATTACAAAGTTTCTGTAAGACAAAGGACACTGTCAAAAGGAAAAAACGGCAGCCAACAAATCACGAAAAGATCTTTACCTACCCTACATCTGACAGAGGGCTAATATCCAATATATACAAAGAACTCATGAAATTAGACTCCAGAGAGCCAAATATTCCTATTACAAAATGGGATACAGAGGTAAACAAAGAATTTTTACCTGAAGAATATCAAATGGCTGAGAAGCACTTAAAGAAATGTTCAACATCCTTAGTCATTAGGGAAATGCAAATCAAAACAACTCTGAGATTTCACCTCACTCCTGTCAGAATGGCTAAGATCAAATACTCAGGAGACAGCAGGTGTTGTTGAGGATTTGGAGAAAGAGGAACACTCCTCCACTGCTGGTGGAATTTCAAGCTGGTACAACGACTCTGGAAAGCAGTCTGGCAGTTCCTCAGAAAACTGGGCATGACACTCCCAGAGGACCCTGTTATACCACTCCTGGGCTTCCCCTGCATGCAATAAGGACACATGCTCCACTATGTTCATAACAGCCTTATTTATAATAGCCAGAAACTGGAAAGAACCCAGATGTCCCTCAATGGAGGAATGGATTCAGAAGATGTGGTATATTTACACAATGGAATACTACTCTGCAATTAAAAACAATGAATTCATGAAATTCTTAGGCAGATGGTCAAACCTAGAAAATATCATCCTTAGTGAGGTAACCCAATCACAAAAGAACACACATGGTATCCACTCACTGATAAGTGGATATTAACCCAGAAGCTCTGAATACCCAAGACACAATTCACATATCAATTGATTCCCAAGAAGAAGGAAGGAGAGGCCCCTGGTCCTGGAAAGACTGGATGTACCATTGTAGGGGAATACCAGGACAGAGAAGCAGGAGGGGGTTGACTGGGGAAAAGTGGGAGGGAAGAGGCCTTATGGGACTTTTGGGGAGGGGGGAATCGGGAAAGGGGAAGTCATTGGGAATGTAAATAAAGAATATAGAAAATAAAAAAAATTAAAAATAAGTAAATAAATAAATAAAGAAAGAATGTATAGTTGGTCTCAACAAATATAAGTTCACAGTTTTTTATATTTCTGTTTTCCTCTGAATTCATCTTGTATTATTCTAGTAAATTGCATATTAATTTTAATTTAACATATAGCAAGAAAGATATCAACAGTAATACTAAACCTAAAAGTTAAAAAGTGTATCTGTTCCAAAGAGAACCAATAATTATTTTTTAGATAAGACTAGAAAAATGCATCAAACAGCTAGATCTATACCCATGAATCCAACTACAGATTGAATGTGCATTTTATAATATCATTGCGACTTAAGCAATTAACCATTCACATATTCATACATTATTCAGGTCATTTAATTATAATAACTCAACTTTTTTCAATGATTAATAATTGCGTGTTTCATAAAAGTAAGATTTAATTTCTAAAATGTAATCAGAATGATAAGAATAGATGTTGAATTTACTCCTTCATAAATACAGTTGCATAAGCATATCTGTGCTGGTATATAAATAGATTTTTTTAAAGATTTGATCCTTATAAGATGAATGGCACATTAGGTCCCATCCTCCAGTTTACTGGAATTTCTTTTGAGCTAATGCTGCAGTTTATCTATTTTCTTGCTGTTATGCTTGGAAAATATATGTGCTCCTCAATATAAATACTCCAATCTACTCTCCAACTATACATATAACTTGTGCCCATTGCCCATAAGTTTACTTCCTACTGCATAAATCAATCATTTTACTTCTAATTATATCCTAGTTTTCTGGGAAAAAAATAACAGCACTGGTTCATAAGTCCCTTAGCTGCAGGTCTGAGTTGAGATATCTATGTGTTGCTAGGAAAATATAAGTGTGCAATACTTACACTATTTATTGCAGAAGTGACAGTGAGGAAAGAAATCCTTCTTACATTGCATTCAGATAATCCTGTATTTTAATTGTTACATGTTTAATAATTAGCTCCTTTCATTATATCTTCCTTTGTTTGTTTCATGTTTTGTGATGTGATGGATTGATAATAATTTTTGACTCTAACCTGTGTGCTGTTTGGTTTAAATACTGCATCAACTTGCCAGAAGCCAGAACAGATGCAATTTAAAGTGCTGATCAATCTTATTGATTCCAATAAATGAATCCCATTTTATAGGAGTAGGAATGTATAGGAATGAAATCTAGTACAATTATGTGTATAATAAGCTAAGTTTTTAATAACCTAACACTATCACCTTCCTCCATTTTCCCCAAAAACATTTGTTTCAATAAGAAAGTGTTTGTTTTTATTCTCATAGTGGAGAAAATCTCTTGTGGACTAATTTTTCTAGGCAGCTTTCTCAACATCTTTCATTTACCATGATAGACTTAGCACATCCAACTGGCTGAGAGTTAAAAAATTAACATTGAAGTTCTCTGCATAGTAGACATTAATGCACCATTTTTGTTCAATGAACTAATTTAGCATATGGGATATAAAGTCCTATTGTGTGATTATGTCCTGGGTTAGCTGAGTTATGGATACTTCAAGTAAATATTGGATAGCAGATTTTAAATAAACCAGTTCAGAGCAGTTTGAAATGATCTGACTAGCTGAGGGTTAAGGTTACTTGCACTCAGATTTCAACAGACATCTGCAGAATCAATAAAGTTCATTCATATTTGACTATTTTTAATGGAAAACACCTTATATAAATGGACGTCTGTCATAGCAAATATGAAATTTTGAACTGTGCTTGGGAGGATACTTTCTTTGTATTAATCTCTATAACATTATAATCACTATGAAAATCTTATGTTAGACTTGATAAAATGACATTTTAGTAGCTTAATGGTAAGGTTGTAAATTGAAGACTACTGTCACACTATAGCAAAGAAAAGTTAAAGACTGAACAAGAGGAACATGAGACTAGATGACTGAAGCAATATCCTTGTCTGCATTCAGCGATGCCAGAGTTACTGAGGGGACAGAAAAGTTTCTGTTCAGTTGTATTCGTGGACATGATAAACCTTTTTTTTCAGAGTAACTCTCTGCTGAATAAATGTAGCAGCTACACTGGCACATAAAAAGTTCCTTGAAGTCATGGAAGAATGACTAGAAAGGTCCAGATTCTGAAACCAAAGGAGGCAGGGAGATGTGACACAGGGATGACTGAAAGACCACGTGATTGCTTTTGCTCAGTTCCCAGAGTCTTAGGGGTTCCGAAGGAGACTTCAAGAGTCAAAGAGCAAGGCATAGTTTAGTACCTATAGGTTTGGGCAAATAATGCCTGTGGTCTTATTCTAAAGATAATGGAAGCAAGTATAGAGATTACCAAGTTTATAGATTACCAAAGTGCGGAATTCTGTAAACTCACTATTCAGTGAAGACTATAAGAGAGAAATCCTGCCGGGCAGTGGTGGCACACGCCTTTAATCCCAGCACTTGGGAAGCAGAGGCAGGCAGATTTCTGAGTTTGAGGCCAGCCTGGTCTACAGTGTAAGTTCCAGGACAGCCAGAGCTACACAGAGAAACTCTGTCTCAAAAAGCAAAACAAAACAAAACAAACAAAAGAACAAAAAGAAAAAAAAAAGAAAGAAAGAAATCCCACTAAGGACTGCTTCAATGACTTAGAAGAAAAGAGAGAATAAATATTCTCACATTCCACAAAGTATTGAACTGTTCCATGACTGAATGAGGGTCATTGATTTAAGTGTTCATGAATATTAGCCTACCTCTAAGGAAAGTCATCTATTAGGTACACTATAATTTATATGCACAATGCATGTTATTTAATAAAACTTAGCAGTTATCTAAAAAGTGGATAAACATCAAGATCAAAGATTATAAATTGTAAAAATACTAGAAATAATTGTGATCCAGGGATTCTAATTACATTCTAATAGTGGACTTAAAATAGTGGTCATTAAACAAAAAGCAGAAAGATGTGAACTTGCTAGAAAACTGCAGAATTTTGAAACTAAAATATTGAATAAATATATTCATTAAAATTAGTCTTATTAATGTTTTAAATACGGCAGAAGATGAAATTGGAAACTTGAAAAAGCTTCACATAAACATATACAGAAATATAATGACAAAATTCAGAAAATTCACATGAAGTGTAGGCAATTTAATGAAATTAAGTACAAGACAGAATAATATTTGAACTCTTTTTGTCTGACAAGTTTTCTACAAAGACAAAAACAACAAACCTACAATTTAAGAACTCAAGTTGTAGTATATATTAAGGAGTCCATCCCCTTATTTGTTAAGACTTCTTAGAGTCTGTTTTAAATTGTGAGGTAAAAGTATTAAAATCTCTTTGCTTGCTATCTTTTATTTTACAACCATCATGTATATGTACATTCTGGTTTTGTAAATGTCTTCCTTTTGTATTCATATTTTTATTATTGTGATATTATCACAACTTGAGAATTGATGGACCCCAACTAGGAGAAATATAAAGAAAGGAATCCAGTGAAGTGCATCTTAGAAAGCAGCTGAACTAAAAGATGGAAACAAAAATCTTCAAGGTGGCCAAAATAAAAATCATGTTTCTTAACACAGAATAAAATAATAGTAGCTGCTGGGTTTTCTATAGAAACAAATGTAAGAAGCCACCCCTTCTTAAAACTTAAGTACCAATTGAGAATTTTTCATCATGCAAATATTAGCTGATGTGGTATAATTGTCCCAGATATAATATCACAATAATAAAAACATGAATACAAGAGGAAGACATTTACAAAACCAAGGTGTACATATATATTATAGTTGTAAAATAAAGATAGCAAACAAAGAGATTGTAATACTTTAGCCTCAAAATTTAAAGCAGACTCTAACATGTTTCTTAACAAATCAGGTGATGGACCCCTTAATACATACTACAACTTGAGGCCTTATATAGAAACAATTATTCTCGTTCAGTTCCGGGACTGAATCACAGTGTCAGTTATTGGTTTCTCTTAGTTAGGGTTTTGCTGCTGTGAAAGGACATCATGGCCAAGGCAAGTCTAATAAAGGACAAAATTTAATTGGAACTATCTCATAGGTTCAGATGTTGAGTCCATTATCTTCAAGGAGAAGGCATGGCAGCATCTAGGCACACATAGTGCAGGAAGAGCTGAGAGTTCCATGTCTTCATCTGAAGGTGGCTAGGCGACTGACTTCCAGGCAGCTAGGATGAGGGTCTTAAACCCACACCCACAGTGACACAGCTACTCCAACAACACATCACCTCCCAATAATGACACTTCCTTAGCCAAACATGTACAAGCTATCATAGAGGGTTTCTTTTGGAAGCCTTGTGTAAGGATATCCATACCATAGAATTAGAAAAGGAAAGAAAAAAAAAACCTATGAGCAATGTAATGTAGATGGTTATCAAAGGAATTAGGAAGAAGTCTGTCTTACAAGCCCACATTCTGTATGGTTCCACTTAAATCACATTCTTAAAATGATTAATCTATAGACATGAACAAAAAATATAATAACCCTAGTTATTATTACCAGATCTTAGCAGTAGAGATGACTATAATTATAATATGAGGTCTGTATTTGTCTAGATGTGCATGTGGCCCTGCTATTATTTTCAACTGAAGTGGTCAAGAAAAAGAGCCATTGTGAAAATTATGTCTTTTTTTTTCAAATTATTATTATTTAATCCTTTATTACAGTCCAGTCTTCATTCCCTTCCAGGTCTGTGCCTCTAACCCCTACCCATTCCATACCTCCTCTCCTCCTACCCCATCTTCAAGAAGATGTCACCACCCTCCCACTCCCACCTCACTAACTCTTCCCTCTCCCTGGGGGCCTCAATTCTCTCAAGGGTTAGGCGCATCTTCTCTCACTGAGGCCAGACTGGGCAGTTCTCTGCTGTATATATGTCTGGGGCCTCATATCATCTGATGTATGCTGCCTGGCTGGTGGCTCTGGGTCTGAGAGATCTTGAGAGTCCAGGTCAGTCGAGACTGCTAGTCTTCCCATGGGGACCCCTCCTCCTAAAAAGGTTCTTCCCAGCTTTTCCCAATTCAACCACAGGTGTCCCTGGCTTTCGTCTATTGGTTGGGTGCTAGTGTCTGCATCTGACTCTTTCAGCTGTTTGCTGGGCTTCTCAGAGGGCAGCCAGGCTAGGCTCCTCTCATGCATGTAGTTCTGTCTAGGCCTGGATCATAATATACACAAAACCATTAATACATATGTACATATAGCTCTTTTCCTCTGACTCTGTCTCTGTCTGCCTCCTTCCCTTCCTCTCCATCTCCTACCCGCTCCTCTCTCAGGTTGCATGTGTGTTGCTTTCTGTGTACTGATTAAAAAGTGAAAGGCAGCTCATAAAATGATAGCAAGGTCTTGAACTGTCATGACTATACACAAGGGCTTATCTCAGTAACTAATATTTGTAAGAAAATATCCTATTCTAGTTTTCAAGGCAAGTAACTGGATATTTCAAGAAAATTCAAATGATTACCTCAGCAATTATACACTTATTCGAAGTGGCTAAAATTGAGACTAAACAAACGGTAAATATTCAAAGTGACAAGCAGGTTACCAGGTAATTAGAGCTCTAACACATTGCTTATACACCTCTCTGGAACATTCTCTAGCAACATCTGCAAATATCAGTCACACACTCTCCTCCCTTCCAGCTTCTGTTTAGTATAAATTACCATAAAAGAGGTCACATTTGCACGAAAGACACATTAAAGCAATGTCTAAGCTTCCTGCACTGGATAACATCTTTCTGTTAGGCAGATAAAATAAACAAACAATCAAACAAAAAATTAAACAAAAAACCTAAACCAAAACTAAACCAAAAACCCAACCAAAACCAATAATAATAGTAATAGTAATAATAATAATAATAATAATAATAATAATAATAATAATAATATAGCAACAGCAAACCCAAAATCTATGAATGGCCTTTTCCAGAGTACAGTCCCTTCTAACTCCCAGAGTTTAATTTCACCAATGAGAGTAATTCACATCAGGAAGTGGAGGAGGAAATGATTTGCACAGAACTTTTTCTGAAACCAGTTGACAAGTGGTGGTTTGATGTGTGATTTATTACAGTTTCACAGCAAGCACTTGGAAGCCTAACCTACTGCTGCAGACTGTATTCTTTCTCACAGGGGACCATGAGTTTTCCCAGGAACCTTTGAGAACTGTTCATTTTGGTGATTCAGGTAGAGGTTTCCTACTATCTACATCTGCAACTTTGTTTCTGCTTATGTCTAAAGATAACATGCTTGTATTGGTGCCCCTCAACCTGAAAAGTCTTCTCTAAATTCATATAAACTCTGGCTCATATACAAAAGCATTTCTTTTTGAGGATAACTGAGTAGCCTTGTGTTTCTTGATAAGGTTCAGACTTTTACCAACCAACTTAATTTGCAGCTATAGTTGAGTAGATAGTTCACCACTATAAAGTACAGTAAGAATTGTACATCTGCAATCCACAGCCTTAGTAATTTTATTCCCCACCGAACACTAGGAAATACCCAGAGATGGTCTTGGTAGTCACAACACAGGCAATTGGTACTGTCTTGCCTAACAAAAGATGCCCTTAGATGCTGTTAATATGCATAAAATGGCCTCAAGTAAGAGAATTAGACACTCTAAAATGTTAATAGTGCTGATTCTGAGAAACATGCTATACAGCAATAAAACCAGTGAAAAATGTATCTCTGCTACTATAGCAAACATTCAGAGATAATATTGCGAACTCACTGACAGGCAAAAATGTCAGACTAAATCAGTGTGTAATATAGATTCCGTCTGGATGAAAATTAGTTAAGTATAAATCTATGGCTACCTTTGGAAGATGAGGTGTTTTGGATATAAAATATTCCCTACAAGCATGTGTTTGATCATTTGGTTTCCAGCTGTTGGTATTGTTTAGGAGAGTCCTGGGATCTTTAAAATATGAGCTCTAGCTGGAAGAAGTGCCTGGTGGTGTGGCAGGCTGAGGGCTCTATAACTTTCTGTAGTTTCTCGCTGGGTGCCTCAGCTTCATGCCTGCTGCTGAGAGAATTGGTTTTACCACCAGCTTCTGCTATTATGTCGTTCTTACCTTGATGGTCCAATAGCTTCTGAAATCACGAGGCAGAATAAATCCTTCCACCTTTCAATTGCTTTTGTCGAGTATTTGATCATGCAATGAAAAAAAAAGTAAGTCAAAGAAACTTTCTGAAGTTCTATGGAAACTTGCAGAAATCCACCACTGATCAAAATGCAGAGAACAAACGAGAAAGGTACGCGACAGGCTCAGAGAACATTGTAGAAGATGGAGTAAAAAGACTGTAAGAGCTAAGGGCCAGAGGACCAGGAGATCAGGTGCAAGATAATGCTTTTTATATGTGACAGAGAATCTGCACCCATGAAATCACAATAGAGTTACTTCAAGAAGTCTTGCATAATGACAACACTAGTGTGCTAGGGCCCAGTCACAGAATTCAGACAGTTCCTAGCCTAGGAAATAAGGAACAGCCAGAGAGGTGTAGTGGATGGATGAGTCAGATACCATGACTGAGAGTATCTTGCACTTCTGACTAACTAGCAACCAGGATGTTTCTCTATTTATACAGATTCCATAAAGGAGGCAAATGGATAATTTCAAAAGAAATTCAGATTGTATCATTTTTGTCCCCAGAAAGGTGTACTAAGCACAGAGAGATTAGGTAATATCAATTTCCAACCATTTTAGACAATGTAAGCATTTATGACTTGTGGCATTCTATTCTTCAGGAAAGTGAAACTTTAAACAGAAAAATAGCTGAGTCAGTGTAGAGGCGTTCCCAAGCTTTGAACAATACATAGTGTTTGAAATACAACTCTGTGAGTTTAGCCTGGCTTAAAGTTTGAAAGCTCTCCCAGGCTGCAGGTTATCTTGTTCTATTCATTTGTATTTTAGTTAAAAGAACGCCTTGATCCTGAGAAGGCTAGATGCCCCAGTATAAAGGAATGCCAGGACAGGTAAGCAGGAATAGGTGGATTGGTGAGCAGGGGGAGGGGGGATGGGCTAGGATTTTTTTTGGGGGGGAATGAAACCAGGAAAGGGGGCAACATTTGAAATGTAAATAAAGAATATATCTAATAAAATTTTTTTTCAAAAGACCTCATTGTAACTTAACATGAGTCAGTCTCTGTATGGTTTGCAAATTCTTCATATTTATTATATTAATAATTTATATATATAAAATCAAAGGTTTTTTTTTTTTTAGACAAACTAACTTTGTTATTCAGTTTTGTCCTGTAGACGACCTATAGGAGGAAACCTGTCATCTAACCTATTGCCAAATCTGTTGTTTCTGAGTTTGCCAAGGTGTGCCATGAAAACTTTGAGGTTATCCAACCACTTTTGTGTTTTTCACATTCTTCATCATAAGGAAGTCTCCCAAGTAGGGCCAGATAAGGTCACTTCTTTATGAGGTGAAATAATTTTCTGGGAAAAGACATAAATGAATTATAATGTAAAAAGTCCCCCTCTAGATGTAACACATAGAGTCCAAAAGTCCAAAGACAAAGACAGCACAAAGGTGAAAACCGCATCCAGCCCAGCTTTGTAGGACTTTGTCAACAGCTGTATTGGCTTTGTGGCTCTCGCCGTTTTATTCACTAATTATGACTGTACCAGAGGCCATGCTAATATGGCTGTGGGAATCTCACAGGGCTCCTCACGTAGGTGAAAAGTTTAGGCTGAGAGAGAGAAAATCACTCTTCCAGCTCTGATTGGTTATGTAATCACAAGTGGTTAATCCTAAACACATATAGGTAGAAAAATCAAAAATAAGATGCAGCAGATTGTATTTCTTTCTCCTTTTGCATATGTATGTATGTTTGTTTGCATGCATGTATATATATATATATATATATATATATATATATATATATATATATATATATATATGGAGAGAGAGAGAGAGAGAGAGAGAGTGCTTTAACAATTGGAAATAAATGGAATAAATTGAACACAGTCTTTAATATATATATTTATATATATATATAATGTCACATATGTATTTATATGTGGTTCATTTTATATTGTGGCTTATTCTATATTTAATATTTCTAGAAATACAAGAAAGGGAAATATGTCATTTTAGAGATTATATGAAAATAATTACCTTGGGAAATCTTTGAAAAATATTATAAAGTGCTGTACTCATAAGTCAAGTCTTTCTTTCCCACAATCATTCCTGCCTGGAGTCTTGGTTACACAGTACAGACTTTAAAAATACTGTTTTTTTGCGGCAACTTCGTTGGAAAATATTTTATCAAGTTTAAAGATGCAAAACTGTTATAACAGTGATTCCCTGCATATATAAAGCTGGTCTGCATATATAGAGTTGAAATCAATTAACAACTGATCAATTTGAAATGCTTTACATTAGGTAATTATAAATTTGACTAATTATTAATAATGACTTATTAATCAAGTACTTCCACATATAAATTATACTTTTAATTAAGATCATTTATTGTAATCTGAAATGTCTCCCGTAGGCTTATGCTTTGAACACTGGATCTCTAGACAGTGGTTTTATTTTGAAAGTTATGGCACCTGTAGCAGAAGAGGCCTGGCTGGCAGAACTAGGCCACTGTGTCCAGTCTTTGAATGACATTGTCTGGTTCCTGTTGCCTCAGGATATAAATAAGAACTTTCATCCCAAGCTTCTTCAGGGCAGCCTAAATCAACTTTCCTTTCCTGAATGGCCTATGTTCGGGAATTTGGTCAAAGGAAAGCAAAAATAAGTAATACATACATGCTAACTTAAAAAAGAAAATCTATTTAAGGAAGCTATATTGAAATTTAAGCATTTATGCAAGAACACAGAGAGAAGAGGAAAACTGAAGTTCTGGGGCATTAAATTACAATTATTGAATTGCTTTACTGCCTTTTGATTTATGAAAACCCAACTGAGTTGTCTTTTTGATCTTATTGTTGGAGGATTGTTATGATATTTAGTGAAGAATAAAATGAATCAGAAATACATCAGCTGGTTACATCTATGGGGAACATATGGAATAAAGCAATCTTTTAAAATATATAGCCTGCATTATCAGATTATGAGTGAATATTAAGAAATGGTTTGCTTTAAGGTTGATCACTGTCATCTAAATAAAGATAATTGTGGCTTGTATAACCATGTGCCTAATAGTTCACAAATATGTTTATTCCTCCAAGGGTGCAAACATAATTCGTAAGATTTATGATTGCATTTTTCCCCTGACTCCTCTCTCCCATCACCTCCAAAATCTCCCCTCTGCCGCCTTCTTTCAGAAAAAAACAGGCATTCCAGAGTCATCAACCAAAAACTGTATAAGAAGTTACAATAAGTCCAGGCACAAACTACCATATCAAGGCAGGTCAAGGCAGCCTGGTAGGAGAAAAGGTGTTCCATAATTAGGCAAAAGAATCAGGGACAGCCCTCTTTCCCATTGTTAGGATTCCCATAAGAACACTAAAGGTACTCAGTCATAACATATATACTGAATTCTTAGGCCAGATCCCCTACAGACTCTCTGATCTCTGAGAACCTCCTTGAGTCCCAGTCAGTAGTCAGCTGATTCTGTGAGTCATCTTCTCCTGTTTTCATAGAGTCCTTGACTCCTCTGGTTCTTCTGAACCTTCCTCATCCTCTCATCAGGACTTCTGAGTCCTGCTCTCTGTCTTAGGGTAGGACTCTGCATCTGCTCCCATCAGTTGCTGGATGAAATCTCTCTGGTCTGTCTAATGATGATTCGGCTAGGCTCTGGTCCTAGCATGTTTTGCGGGCAGGACAGACTGTAGGTCGAAGGCTTTGTGACTAGATTTGTGTCCTAATGTCTCCACTTGAGGCTTTGCCTGGTTACAGAAGATGGTTGGTTCAGACTCCCTGTCCCTCATTACTAGGTGTCTTTTTGAGGGTTATTCTCATAGGCTCTGTGGAGTTTTCATTGTACTAGGTTTCTACTTCTCCCCTGTAATAACCTCTAATTCCAGTAGTTTGTTTCTCCCAGTACCCTCCCAACTCTCCTTGCTCACACTAAACTGTAAAAATTTATTCTATTTCCCCTTCCCAGGTAGAAGATTCCTGTATCCCCTCTTAAGCTCTCCTTGTTACTTAGCCTTTCTTGATCTGCAGGTTATAGAGTGGTTGCAGTTAATATTTACTAATAAATGAGTACATACCATGTTTGACTTTCTGGATCTTGGTGACTTTTCTCAGGATAAATTTTTTAGTTCCATCCATGTTTGTAAATTTTATTTTGTCATTGTTTATAACAGCTGAGTGTACTCCATTGTGTAAATATACCAAATTTTCTTTATGCATTCATAAATGGTTTAGGTTTAGGGACACCTAAGTTTTTCCAGGTTTTGGTTATTATGAGTAAAGCTACTATGAACATATTTGAGCAGCATCATAGCCAATGAAGTTTTAATTGACTCTTAAATTACATAGAGTCATAAAGCCACAAAGAGTTGATTTCATATGTTTTATAGGAACAATACAATTCTTTTATTTGGTGCTATTTTAGCTATACTGAATTTTCACTGTGTCCTATTATATCGGATAGTTCCAAAATTCCTTAAAGATAAAATATATATGTTATAAATTAGCTTTAATAATGAAAATTCTATTTTTACAGTCCTTAAAAACCTGAAACAATGTCTTTACCAACACTTTGAATAGTTACAAATTAATAAATCATTAATTGTAGATTTTCTTTCTAGATAGAAAATTTTATTATCATCAGTTATAATTCATGGAAATAACTAACTTATAATGTATGAATATATCTTATCAATAACAAGCATAGATTGCCCCCCTTTGCTGACTACCTCTTAATTATCTATTCTATGATCTTAAATAATTATGTATTTAGAAAACAACCCTGAGATTCCATCTCACACCAGTCAGGATGGCTAAGATCAAAAACACAGGAGACAGCAGTTGTTGGCGAGGATGTGGAGAAAGAGGAACACTCTTCCACTGCTGGTGGAATTGCAAGCTGGTACAACCACTCTGGAAAGCAGTCTGACGGTTCCTCAGAAAACTGGGCATGACACTCCCGGAGGATCCGGCTATACCACTCCTGGGCATATACGCAGAGGCTTTACCTGCATGCAATAAGGACACATGCTCCACTATGTTCATAGCAGCCTTATTTATAATAGCCAGAAGCTGGAAAGAACCCAGATGTCCCTCAACGGAGGAATGGATTCAGAAGATGTGGTATATCTACACAATGGAATACTACTCTGCAATTAAAAACAATGAATTCACGAAATTCCTAGGCAAATGGTCAGATCTTGAAAATATCATCCTTAGTGAGGTAACCCAATCACAAAAGAACACACATGGTATGCAGTCACTGATAAGGGGATATTAACCCAGAATCTCGGAATACCCTAGACACAATTCGCATATCAATAGATTTCCAAGAAGATGGAAGGAGAGACCCCTGGTCCTGGAAAGACTGGATGTAGGGGAACACCAGGACAGAGAAATGAGAGGGGGTTGAATGGAGAAAAGAGGGAGGGAAGGGGGCTTATGGGACTATTGGGGAGGGAGGAAACGGGAAAGGGGAAATGATTTGGAATGTAAATTAAAAAAAAAAGAGTATTGGAAAAGTCTCTTACCAAGAAAATCTTTACAGGTGAAAAGTATTGTTAATTACTAAAATGTTATGAACAAGATGATGCTATGTGGTAGAGCTAACAGACTGTTTCTGGAAATCATTAATTCTTTTTAACTTTACTTTCCTCTTTTTACTCTCTTGGTAAACATACTATATTAATAGTAAATATTCCACTTCTAAAATCTTAGTACTCCAAACCATTGATAATCACCAGGTCATTAAAATGTACCCTAGACCAGAAGTTATGCAAAGATTATAGAAGTAACAAGAAAGAAGTTTGTAGGAAAAGGTCCAAATACTATGATCAGGAATGTAGTGTGTGGCTACTGATCTTGTTGAATCCCTAGGGCACGATGATACATCCCTTAGCTTAGACTGAAGAGCTGCCTGATAGTAAGATTACTTAAAACTTTAAATGCAATTCTGATACTGCTGGGGGGTTAATGATAGCTTAGAAACCAAGCCATGGAAATCGATTGAAATGCTACTCTAAAACAGTTAAATCTATAAAACCACAATATACACCCTCATGTCACACTACTAGATGGATCAGGTCTATTCATTTCAGTAATAGAAGAACACGCAAAACATTTCTAAAGTTCTACAATGACGCATAAACTTTATTGATGAACTACTGACCAGTATAGTATTTTACTAAATATTTTATATGTGCTGATTAATCTTTGCTAAGACAAACTTATATTAACTTCAGCCTAGCAATTTCTAAAATTATCCTTCACTCATATCTCCTATTAATTTCTCATGATTATGTTCTTGTATAATTTTTGCAGCAGCAAACTAAATTAACCAAGATTATTTCAGTCACAAGCATATTCTTGTTAGTCTTCAGTCTATAGAGTCTATTGTTAGCCTCAAAAAATAAAGTTTAGTGCAATTTTAGACTTGCTTTTTTATTTACATAGATGAATTTCAACATTGCTTTTTCAAAGTTTGATCTAAAAGGCTGGAGAAGTGCATAATAACATTCAAAATGTTTTCCTCATTGTTGTTTTTAATTAAACCTAGAGCCTGGTGACAGGTAACTTAGATAACTCTAAGGAATGATTAAATGGAAAGTGTAAAAAAGGATGAAAATCTTCATTTCCACTAAGTTTTAAAAGTTTCAATAACCATGTGCATTAATGAAAATTCACCCATACTAACTCATGGAAATTCATTTTCTTCAGTAGTTAGATTGGTTTTATGACAAGTAATCTAAAACAGAATAATCCCATGTCCAAATGTCCCATCGATCCCAGTTTCTACAATTAAAAAGACAGGTACAAATGTAGATGGTGATCGAGAGTGCCTTCTCCCCTACCACAATTATATTCCAAAGAACTCTATAAATTTATATGCAATTTTCTTCATGCTGGTACTGATCATAATACCCAGTGCCCCAGATATTTTATAACTTATATTGTCTTAAAATTGTCCAGAGAAAAATCAGATAAATTATGACATTTGTGCTAATCGAAATTAGGGTAATTATATGAATTATCCTATATTGAAAATGTTTATAATTTAAGACAAGAGTAAATATAAGATACTCAAAGCTATTTTATGTTTTAAAATATCTGATTTACCTTTCCCCTCCTAGGGAAGTATGGATGCACAAAATAATGCTGAAATAGTAGTTATGAACTCAACATCAAAACTGAATAATTTTAGTCCTGTTATTTTATATTATTTTAATGATTATTTTATTTCATTAAGCCTTGTCATTAAAAATTCTAACTACATATTACCTTGTAAAGCCAACAAATACCAGAGATATTGAGCCAAAATCTTTTTCAAAACATTCATTGTGAAACGTGATACATAAAAAATATACATTTGTATAGAATTTGAGATGTCTTGTGTAAAATTATATGAATTGACATGTTCAATAAAAGGAGTACCTTAACATTTTTATCTCACAAGTCTCACTCTGTTTATACAAAAGTTTAATTAATTTAATCATTAATTTATTAATTTACTCATGCTACCTATCTTATTTTTTGTAAATAAATATTTCCTAGTGGAAAAATATGAAATATTTCATTTATGATATAAACATTTCCATTTTGAACACACTAATCTATTTAACTTATGACAATTACATCACATAAAGGCATTACATTTAAATCAAGCATAGATGCTTATGATTTTACCATAATTAAACCCTGTAGGTTTTTTCCATTATTTTAATCCTCTTTTACTCACTTTTGTTGAATCTTTTCATCTAGTAGATAAAGGAAAGGGAAAACAACATTTAAGAATTCAGTGTGTCACACTTAGTCTGCTAAACTTTCTTTCCTACGGAGAAAGTGAAAATAGTTATCACTTTATTTCAAAGTACTTTGCTATTGTCCTTACTGTTTTGAGGTGAGATCACATGAGCTTGAGGTTTTAACTTTCCATGGATGACCAAGGATGGCCTAGAACTGATTTTCTTGCTTTCTACTCCTGAAATCCTGGGATGATGGGCACACAACCCCATCCACTATTAATTGATGATCATACTATCTCGGGATTCCAAACACCATATTAGTAATATTTATATGTTTTGATACAAACATAGTGAATGTTTATCCTTATATATTTAAAATATTTACTGTGGTTCAACATCTCCTTTGGTGCTGTGCTGCTAGTTAAATAGTTAATGTATGCCCGAGTATTAAGATTAGTTAAACTTACTGTTTTTGCATTTTGTGAGTCTCATGGAGTCAGAATTCACAAATTAGAACTACATACCCAGTTTTGCCCACATTGAAATACATAGTAGTCTAAAATGCGGTACTTTTATTAATGTGTGATAACTGTTAACTGTAGAAAGTTTTTGGAAAACTCTTATGATGAAGACAGGGTATAGGCATGAGACCATACCCTTACTGAGAAGCTGTTGGAAATTGATAGCTGTTAGGAGACATTCAGCATTACTACACAATGCAACCCTTGGTAGGTAAATCATACTCAGTGGCAAGTATGGACCCAAGAATATTTAGACAGACTGAATTGGACTCAAGGATTTTTAAATATCTGTTTTAATTATTTGAGATTATAATATAACTATATTTTTTCCATCTCACCCCCACCCCCTCCTTCCAAACGTTCCTATGTAAATATCCTTTTATCTCTTTCAAAATCATGGCTTTATTTTTCACAAGTTATTGCATAAATAAATATATATTCTTACACACAAAGTACACTCTGTGGGTCTACATAATGTAGTTTGTGTTCCATTTATTGAGATGACCATTTGGTATAGAATAATCTTTTGTTTAACTGTTCTCTGAATTAGACTATCTGTTCTGCTTTCAACATTCCTTTGCTTATGTTGTTTCTTGTGTGGTGTTACATGTCAAATTTGAGGGGAAAATATGCCCAAAGCCTCGGGGTTGTTGTTTTGTTTTGTTTAAAAGAAATGTAAAGTTGGATAAGATGGTGGGTGTCAAAATACAGGAGAGCAAAATTTATTCTCAACAATAAAAGAACTTCTGGGGGAATCACCATCTCTGACCTCAAGCTGTATTACAGAGCAATTGTGCTAAAAAATACATAGTATTGGTACAGGTAGGTAGATCAACAGAATATAATTGAAGAACCAGAAATGAACCCACATATCTATGGTTACTTTGACAAATGGACTAAAATCATCCCGTGGAAAAAAATACAGCATTTTCAACAAATGGTGCTGATTCAACTGGCAGCCAACATGTCGAAGAATGCAAATTGATTCATTCTTTTTTTTTTTGTCTAATTTTTTTATTTACATTCTAAATCATTTCCCCTTTCCCGTTTCCTCCCTCCCTGAAAGTTCCATAAGCCCCCTTCCCTCCCTCTTTTCCCCATTCAACTCCCTCTCGCTTCTCTGTCCTGGCATTCCCCTACATCCAATCTTTCCAGGACCAGGGTATTCTCCTTCCATCTTCTTGGATATCTATTGATATGCGAATTGTGTCTAGGGTATTCCGAGATTCTAGGTTAATATCCCCTTATCAGTGACTGCATACCATGTGTGTGCTTTTGTGATTGGGTTACCTCACTAAGGATGATATTTTCAAGTTCTGACCATTTGCCTAGGAATTTTGTGAGTTCATTGTTGTTTTTTTTTCTAAGTTTTTTATTTACATTCCAAATCATTTCCCTTTTCTCGTTTCCTCTCTCCCCGAAAGTCACATAAGCCCCCTTTGTTTTAAATTGCAGAGTAGTATTCCATTGTGTAAATATACCACATCTTCTGAATCCATTCCTCCGTTGAGGGACATCTGGGTTCTTTCCAGCTTCTGGCTATTATAAATAAGGCTGCTATGAACATAGTGGAGCATGTATCCTTATTGCATGCAGGTAAAGCCTCTGGGTATATGCTCAGGAGTGGTATAGCCAGATCCTTCGGGAGTGTCATGCCCAGTTTTCTGAGGAACCGCCAGACTGCTTTCCAGAGTGGTTGTACCAGCCTGCAATTCCACCAGCAGTGGAGGAGTGTTCCTCTTTCTCCACATCCTCGCCAACAACTGCTGTCTCCTGTGTTTTTGATCTTAGCCATCCTGACTGGTGTGAGATGGAATCTCAGGGTTGTTTTGATTTGCATTTCCCTAATGACTAAGGATGATGAACATCTCTTTAGGTGCTTCTCAGCCATTAGATATTCTTCAGGTGAGAACTTTTTGTTTAGCTCTGTACCCATTTTTTAATAGGGTTATTTGGCTCTCTGGAGTCTAACTTTTTGAGTTCTTTGTATATATTGGATATTAGCCCTCTGTCGGATGTAGGGTTGGTAAAGATCATTTCCCAGTTAGTTGGTTGCTGCTTTGTCTTTTTGACAATGTCTTTTGCCTTACAGAAACTTTGTAATTTTATGAGGTCCCATTTGTCAATTCTTGATCTTAGAGCATAAGCTATTGGAGTTCTATTCAGAAAATTCTCCCCTGTGCCCATATGTTCAAGGTTCTTCCCTAGTTTCCTTTCTATTAGTTTCAGTGTGTCTGGCTTTATGTGGAGTTCCTTGATCCACTTGGAATTAAGCCTAGTGCAAGGAGATAAGAATGGGTCAATTTGCATTCTTCTACATGTTGACCTCCAGTTGAGCCAGCACCATTTGTTGAAAAGGCTATCTTTTTTCCACTGGATGGTTTTAGCTCCTTTGTCAAAGATCAAGTGACCATAGGAGTGTGGATTCATTTCTGGGTCTTCAATTTTGTTCCATGGATCTACATGTCTTCCTGTACAAAACTCAAATCTGAGTGGATCAAGGACCTCCACATAAAACCAGATACACTGAATCTAATAGAAGAGAAAGTGGGACAGAGCCTCGAACACATGGTCACAGGAGAAATTTTCCTGAACAGAACACTAATGGCTTATGCTTTATGATTAAGAATCTACAAATGGGAGCTCATAAAATTACAAAGCTTCTGTGAGGCAAAGGACACTGTCAATAAGACAAAATAACAACCAACAGATTGGGAAAAGATCTTTACGAACCCTACATCTGATAGAGGGCTAATATCTAATATATACAAAGAACTCAAGAAGTTAGACTCCAGAGAATCAAATAACCCTATTAAAAATGGGATACAGAGCTAAAAAAAAAAAAGAATTCTCAACTGAGGAAAAAACAGAATTTCACTTAAGGAAATGTTCAACATTCTTAATCATCAGGAAAATGCAAATCAAAACAATCCTGAGATTCCACCTCACACCAGTCAGAATGACTAAGATAAAAACCTCAGGTGAAGAAAGAGGAGGACTCCTCCATTGCTGGTGGGACTGTAAGCTGGTACAATCACTCTGGAAATCAGTCTGTCCGTTCCTCAGAAAAATCGATATGGTACTATCTGAGGAACCAGCTATCCCACTCCTGGGCATATACCCAAAATATTCTCCCACATATACCAAGGACACATGGTTCACTATGCTTATACTGGCCTTATTTATAATAGCTAGAAGTTGGAAAGAACCAAGATGTCCTTCAAAAGAGGAATGGATACAGAAAATGTGGTACATTTACCCGATGAAGTACTATTCAGCTACTAAAAACATGAATTCATGAAATCGTTAGGCAAATGGATGGGGTGTCAATATGATCAAAATATATGAAATTCTCTGAATTAATCAAGATAATATTTTAAACTTTAGGAAATTATTGGATGGGAAAAAAAATCAACCCAAACTTGATCCTAATTCTACCAAGCAGGAAAAACTACATTATTGCTATTTGTCAAATACCCAAATTTGATTGAGAAAATATATAATGTAATGACATGATGATACATTTTATAATCCTGCCTATTGTAATGAGCAGATTATTTTTGCATAATTTTCTAAGTATTTTAAATGCTGCATTGTTATTGTGATTTGAGCACACACACATATATACATATACATATACATATATACTCACCTAGTTTTGTTTCTTAAAGGTTTTGTAGAACCTTTATGAAACAAAGGCCAGCTGGGGAAGTTGTTCATTGGGGGCTAGCCTTGAAGTTTTATAGCTAGACTTCCTGTCTGTTAATCTGCTTTCTTTGTAGGAAACCTGATGAAGTTAAGGGTCTCAGTTGTGAATGAAGTGACTCATCTTACAGCAGCAGCAAAGAGCAATGCTCCTAGTGCCACCCCTGCTCTGTACCATGGTGAACTAAACTTCAAAGCTACTAATTAAAAGTCTTTTTTCCTTAGTTGCTTCTTGACTGATATCTGGTTGCAGGACTGGAGCAAATAGCTAATGCTTCCTGTTTAATCCATAGTTATCTAAAAGCATACATGTGAAATTCATAAAGGAATTGACTCATTGTTATGTATAGATGCCTGAGTACACATAGGAAGCTCAACTTGTCAAGCCAGGCTTCCTTCCTTTTCACTGGTCAGTTTGTGTTCATTGACAATGGAGTCTCACATTAAAATTTAGAAGCCTTATTCGCCTCTGGTTTACATGCCTCTTTTGCACTTCTTTTTAAGAAGCCTCACTTGCAACTACTGCTTACTTGCTTAATATTCATATTTGTAGTTCTTCAGAGTTGATCCAAAAGGGGGGTAACACCCAACTCATGTTCTTTTTAGATTTCATATACAGCCCTATAGGTCTAATAACCTCCCAAAGGCCCGATCTATCAAAGCTATTACTTTAGAAATTAAACTTTATTATGAATAAAGAAAAATTAGAGATGGACCTGCAGCCAATTGCCCAATTATTTTATTTTAAAATAAAGCCTGTGATCAAAATAAATGTTGAGTGAGGTATCACAATGATGAATAAGGTATTTAGTGACTCTATTGATGGATGTGCTGGCAATACAACTACGTATTAGGTATAAGTGTCTAATTTTCTGAAGACAAATAGCCACGCCTGCAATGTTGGAAGAATTCCAGTGTAATCAATCTTAATATGCCACCAGGTGGCTGTCTTTTCCTCCAGGGAATGGTTCCATATCAAAGAAGCAACAGTTATTTCTGTTGTTGATATAGAAGATGTGCAGTAGTAATAATGACCAAGTAAGTCTTGGTAAGATAATATTGTGTAATCATTTTATCCCAACAGCATTTGGTACATTTTTCTTGTGGTAATTTAGTGAGAACTAGGTCAATTGGGAAGGGAAGAAGATTAACTAGCACAGAAAAGATCAATTTTGTGTACTTGAACAGAGAAAGTTTGAAATTTAGAAGATACACTTCAATTAGCAATCTAAAGGCCACTAAAGATTACTGCATTAGTTCTCATACTGAGTTCCATCTTCTATTTATTCTTGAATTGATATTTTTTAAAGTTGGTGACAATTTGTGTAGAGAACAGCTATCATCTATGTACCAATGCAACATCAAAATGTGAGTCATACATTCTGACAGGAAATGCAGACATAGAGATTTATCATTTAAAATCTACCATTCATCTCCACGGGGGATATGACATTTTATTTTAGTCATCATTTAAAGACATATCTTAGAGGGACTGTGTGAGCAACCAGTGCTGTTTTACATGGGACAACATATTATGTAGAAAGTGCATGTGGAAAAGAATCCCCCAGAATGAGAGAGAATCGTTGCTAGCTATTCTCCTCATAGAGGATTAAACCCAGTCTATATAGAGAATTTAAAAACCAAAATGTCAAAACAAAAACGGAGGAGTTAGAGAACAGACTGAAGGAGCTAAAGAGGTTTGCAGCCCCACAGGAGGAAAAATAATATGAACCAACCAGACACCCCCCCTCCCCAAAGCTCCCAGGGATTGAACAACCAACCAAAGAGTACACATGGAGCAACCATGGCAGCCACCTATGTAGCAGCAGAGGATAGCCTTGTTGGACATCAATGGGAAAAGAGGCCCTTTGTCCTGGGAAGGTTTGATGCCCCAGTGTAGGCGAATGTCATAATGGGGAAAAGGGAATGGATGGGTAAGTGGGGGAACATCCTCATAGAAGCAGAGGGAGGGGGTTGGCCTAGGGTGTTTTCAGAGGAAAAACTGGGAAAGCGGATAACATTTGAAATGTCAATAAAGAAAATATCTAATAAAAAATTCAAAACAACAACAACAACAAAAAAACCAAAATAAAACCAAATGTCCCATTGAAAAAATGCCTCAGATTTGAACAGAGAATCAGCATTCAAAAGAAGAAAAGACTGTGTAAAGGATATCTCAATTTTTTGTTGTTGTTCCTAACAAATAGGCAAAGCAAAATGAAAACAACTCTGAGATTTTACTTTACCGCAACAAGAATTGGAGCCATCAACAAAACAACTAATACCAAATGCTAAAGGGGATGTGGGGAAAAGGAACCCTCAATCACTTTTGGTGGGAATGGAAAAAAAGTCTAGTCACTCTGTAAATCAGTGTAGAGAAAACTCGAAAAGCTAAAAAAGAATCTATCATGTGAACCATCCCTCAGAATACACCCAAAGAACTCAACATTCTACTTTATGGATACCAGCTCAGTCGTGTTCATTACTGCTGGATTTACAATAGCTAGAAAGGAAAATTACCAACTGTACTTGAGCTGATGAATGGATAATAAAAATGTGGCACACGCAAACTACAGAATACCATCCAGGTATAGAGAAAAATGAAATCATGGCATTTGTCATTAAATGGTTAAAAATAGAACAGATCACTTTGAATGGGGTAGCATAGACCTAGGCAGATGTTACATGATCTTTGACATCTGAGGCTCCTAGGTCTAAATCTTTATATGTGAGTATATAACCTGAGTAACTGCAGTGGCCAGGAAAGTAAAATCAGACCATTGCTGGGGTTGGGGAAACAGTAGAGAGGAAAATAACGGAGTGGGGAGGGGCAATAGAGGGCAAAACGGCAGTTACAAGTGATCTGAAGAGAGAGCTTGGAAAACAAGGGAGATTCTAATTAGGGAGAAGAGGGGAAATAAGCAACTTGGTGTCTGGAAAATCCAGAAGGAATCATACTATTAACTGTTTATCTAAAACTACCTTTACTCTACATGTGTATGTAGTTTAAATGACATTTACTCATCTGGGTTGACAATCTTGCTTCCAAGAGCTAAAGATTGTCTAACATACATTCTATCTATGTATCTATGTATGTATGTATGTATGTATGTATGTATGTATGTATGTATGTATCTATCTATCTATCTATCTATCTATCTATCTATCTATCTATCTATCTATCTATTTCTCTATCTCTCTATCAATCATTTATTCCTATATTTATCACCTTTATATACATATAGGCATATATATTTAATAACCATTAATGGGAAAAGAGATCATGAATTTGAAAGAGAACTAGGAGAGGTATATGGGATGGAAGAGTTTTGAGAAAGGAAAGGAATATGGGAGCTATTGTAACTATAATTACAACAATAAAAGAATATAAATAAAAAGAATATAAATAAAATAAAATTAAAATCCCTACTTTCCAGTTTGAGATGCTATTTTGGGATGTTCTGGTATCTTTCTATGGTAGACTGTACTTGAAAGAAGTAGAGGATTATAGGTTATAGTTCTTGAAACTAGTTTTATCTTTTCCTGGTCCCTATAATGCTTTCTCCTTCCAGGGTCCATGAAGTAACTCATTTTTCTCTCTCAACATCTAGTTCATAATAGTCCTTTCTCTTTCCATGGTGCCAAAATCACCATACTGTTCTGACTTCTATAATGCTGATGGCCCAAAGCATCAGAGTTAGCCAGCCATGCCATCTGCTGCCTTACCTGAGTCAAATGAAAGCTTTCTCTTTTAATTTTTTCCTTCATGAAAAGTCTTACTACCTTAGGAAATTTTGCTAAGAATCTCTGGTCACTGCTGTGACAAAATTTGACCATGGTGTTCTAAGCTTTGAACTTGACTTATGGAAAGAACTGATAAAATATATAAGTTAGAGAATCCTCAGAGGCTGTCAAGGAGTGTTTACATTGCATTTCTCATGGGACTGTGGAAGACTAGGGTTAACTGGAAAGGTGAACCGTAAAGACTGGAGCTTGGGAAGTTGCAGGTGCAAATGAGAAGTCTACTGGGATTTACACTAGAAGACATGAGAAATATTGTAGTGAGTAATTATTGTTTTGAATGTTCCCTAAGATTGTGCAAAGGTGAATCTTAAATGTGATGAACTAATGAATCTGGAATAGAAAATTTAAAGGGATTTAATAGGAAAGAGTGGCATTGTTATCACTCTCTGCTTCCCACATTTTATAAAAAGAACTAGAAGTCAATGTCATGGAAGAAATATGTGAAAACATAAAATTCTATAGAAAGAGAGAAACAAGTTTAAAGTTTCAGACAAAAGTGGCATGGTTATTAAAGAAATTAGTCATTTAAAGGAGCTCTAGTTATTTTCACTGATGCAACAGCAAGAAATAGCCTTGAAGGTATCTCAGGAATCGAAAGGCTTCATCCATTGGAGCTCAAGACTTTTGAAGTCTTTTGAAAGACCACAATGAGAAGAGTGCTGTGATCGTTACTGCTCCTTGTTTCTATTTTCCACAGCTCAGGGGTCAGAAGCTGTAGCTGTGCTAAAAGGGGAGTGGGGAAGATAGTTATATCTTGACCTGGCAGCAAGCATTGGCAATTTCCATGGGTTCTATAAGTATACAGATACAAGTGTGACAAGGTCATAGAGACCACCACTCAGATTACAAAAGAAAGCTGCTGTGAGTAAAAAGTGTATGACAGGGTTATTATTATGTCTGCAGTTAGAGTCTGAAAGGAAAGGGTGGTTTCTGAAGCTGTGATGGTAAAGCTATCACAGTAGTGGTCTCAAGATCCTAGAGAGATTCCAAACACAGAACTTTTTTCCATAAAGGCCACGGTCAATGAGCAGAGTCAACACAAGAATGTGGTCAGCCAGGCTGAAACTAACTAGGCTATGGAACCCAGAGTATTCAAGCCTTATGGAGCTCACATTCTATGACAAACAGACTAATATGACCTATTCAGAGGTACAGGATTTTTATGTTTCACCTTCTGTCTTTTGACCTTGCTCTCAGATGAAACCTCCCTGCTAGGTTTTTATTCTCTCATTTGGAGTGGAAAGTCTTTCTCAGTGTCATGGTAGGTTTTAAGGAAGAATCTCAGCTTAGAGCTTGATTTACATTTCAAGAGACTTCTGAGTGTTAGGAGGAAATGGTAGCAGATCAGCTATTTCCCTAAAAGATCTTGTAGTGACTGTTCCAAATACCCTGGCTGAAGATCCATCTTCAGGAGTCAGGTTAATCAGTTTCTATAATTGCACAGTCTTCTCAACACACTTGTTCAGTGTTCTGACTCTCTGGTGGTAAATCACCTAGGTGGATTTACCTTACACTCAAGGCATCCAAGGCTAGAACCATCAATACAACAGCTGCTGTTCAATTTTTCTATCCTCCATTTTTACCTGTTTACAGCAAACGAAAAGCAGAAAGAATGCATATAAAGAAACTTGTTATTAACACTAATATATAACTTTAAAACAGAGTTTAACAGTGCTCAGTACTTTCCCAGCACCAAGGAAGAGGTAGATTCCTTCTCGTCTATCTTACTGGGATGGTGGTGACTGTTTACTTTCTGATATCACCAAGAAACTTAATGTTAAAAATTAAAAGCCAACAAAATGGGTGGGAAATCAAAAGATTATGAATGCTTAGGGACACAGGGGCTCTATCTGCAACAGTCTTACTGTGTTCAGACTGGTTTAAATAGTTCTCCCTAGGACACAAAAAAACTCTATAAGCTTCATCGCAAATCTGAAAATTGCCAACATTGATTCATTTTCTCATGGATGCCATTTGAAGAGAATTGCTTCTATCTTGAAAGAATCTAAGTATATATAATGGTCCTGACAAAATGTTTACAACATTTATGTCTCTGTGTAGAGAAGGGAGTTTGCAATGGCATGAAATACACTGAGTCTCAAACCGGTTATGGTCATACCAAAGCCCATCTCATTGTAGTTTCCTATATAGGCAACTGATTAACTCTCTCTGTATGTACAAAGAACACCAGTCTTCTGATGACCTGTTACAGGTTTTATAATCCTTAAATTTAGAATGTGCTATAATACTATGGTAAATGTCACAGGAAAAGCCATTTTTATTTCACTTTAAAAGTAGAAAATTAAAACCCCAAAAGAACCTCATACTAAGCAATTGTTAAAAATTAATCTTGGCTTTATAAGAGTATATATAGATTCTATAACTTATTATCAATGGAGGCTTACACTTTAACAAAATAGTTATGTGGATTTTAAAATGTTTTATCATAGGCATAGTGATTAATTTACTAGTTTCTATGAATAAATTATTAATTTTACAGCAAGTACTTCTTAGGGAATGCTATGAATTCAATATATCCCTCACTAATTTACTCAAAGGTCTTCAAAGCTATGCTTATAGATGAAATACTACTGAGACATAAAAATGAATTAACTACTAATGCAAGCAACTGAGAGGAACTTAAAAAGCATTGTACTGAAGGAAACTAGACATAAAAGAATATATGCTTTAAGATTCTATCCAAATTGAAGTCTGGAAGAGTCCACTTTAATGACTGAAAACAAACTTATTGTTGCCTAGGACTAGAAATATAGAAAGTACTGACTTTTATGGATGCAGAAATTTCTGAGGTAAAAAAAAAAGTGTGCTCTCATTCTGGTGAAAACATGTGCGTATAAATAACTAAGATTTAGGCAAACATATTCTTATCCAAGTATACATTTGTTGCTTCTCTTTCTCTGGGGAGATATTAACAAATGGTTATCCCCTCAGATGGAATACTAGTAACAGAACAACCACACAATGATTCTTCTAACACTCAACTCAGTGATCAAATGAGTTCGATGTATTTACTCAAAGGAGCAGACGTGAGGGATTATATTTAGGTAGATGGATGACAAAACCAGCCATGTTGCAAAGAGCCCCACTCTGCCTGGTTGAGGACCTCGGATATCTCCATTATGGAATCCCTACTTTTCGTAGCCCTCCACATTCTATAGAAGATAGCATACTCCATGATCACCTGTTTAATAGCTGGAATCCAAAGTGGGGAGTCCTGAAATACCCCTACCTTGCATGAGAAATAATAACACCTCTACTACCTGGTGCATTGATCTACTAATAACTGTGCTATATACTTATTTTGTTATCATAAGACTGAGACTAGACCCAAGTAATTTTTCTCAAGATCATACTCTTTTTAGTTTCTATTAAGGAAAAATGTTTCATTTAGAAACGTGACATTCAAAAAGAACACTATCCCTATCATTCTCAGGATGAATTTCCTTAGAGTAACACGTACCTTGTAGAAAGACTCTGAGTTGGTTGTACAAACTTTTTTGGAGATTCACAGAATATCTCAGAAGGCTAAATATCTTTTTTAGACTGCTGATTATGAGAATACTACAGGTTGAATCCCTTTAGTGATAATGAAACATGCAATTAAAATAAAAACTCCATTGTAATGTCTGTAATTAGGAAAATGGTTTATGGAGAAAAATGCTGTCTTTGAAAAATCTATTTTTAGTTTTTTTTTAATTTTAAATGTGAGTGCAAAGGCAGAAAAACAATCATTTTTAAGCATCAGTTTGTTTTCAATTGACCATAGATGACAATTCTTTCTCAAAGTACTAATTTCAAAGAACTCTGAACTTAATTGCTTCCTTCCAAGGAAGATGTAGCAGCATTAGGATGTGAGAGAAACACTTTGTGGAATAACCTTGATAAAGATGACTTCAATGATGAACACCCTCAGAGGAAGAGGATTTCACTGCTGATTCAGCAATCCCCTTAGTGCAGTTTCTAAATCCAGGGTAGAGGTTGAGAGGAATCTTCTGAGGGATGGACACCAGATTTTTGCTATGAGCAGCTTATTTAATTGATTGAGGTGTTGTATATTTTCTGAAGATTTTCTGCCTAGGAACTTACAACATTTGTTCTGACCTGCCACCTGACTTGTGGTTTTCAATATATACATGTTTCAGGTCCCTCCTGCTTCTCCCTACCAGCAAAAGGGAAATTGTTCTTGATTTGATGAACTAGATGAGGCTCAATAGGCAACCTGAAACTACTCCCTTCTGGTGGCCCCATTTAAAGGAGAATCTATCTTGCACACGGTACCAGGCAGGAGAAATGAGATCAAGACATCTTAACAGTAAGACACTATGAGCTTCTATATTGTAAACATAGGTTAACACTTGACAAAAAAAAATGAATGAATGAATTAATTAATTAACTCAAACAAATCAATAGCCTTCCTCTACTCAAAAGATAAAAAGGCTGAGTAAGGAATTAGGAAACGACACCTTTCACAATAGTCATTTATGCATACATTGGTGTGACTCTAACCAACAACTGAAAGATCTGTATGACAAGAACTTCAAGTCTCTGAAGAAAGAAATTGAAGAAGATCTCAGAAGATGGAAAGATCTCTCATGATCATGGATTTGCCAGATTAATATAGTAAAAATGGCCATCTTACCAAAAGCAATCTACAGATTCAATGCACTCGCCATCAAAATTCCAACTCAACTCTTCATAGAGTTCGAAAGAAATTTGCAAATTCATTTGGAATAACAAAAACCCAAGATAGCAAAAACGCTATTCTCAACAATAAAAGGACTTCTGGGGGAACCACCCACCATCCCTGACTTTAAGCTGTATTACAGAGTAATAGCAATAAAAGCTGTGTGGTATTGGTACAGAGACAGGTGGGAAGATCAATGGAATACAACTGAAGACCCAGAAATGAACCCACACACCTATGGTCAATTGTTGTTTGACAAAGAAGCTGAAACCATCCAGTGGAATAAAGACAGGAAAACTCTTAGGATGGAAAAAGGGTGTGGTCATGAAGGTATACAGCTGAGAAGCTGTTGGAAAATTATAGCTGTTAGGAGACATTCACTATTCCTCCAGAATACAACCCTTGGTAGGTAAATCATACTCAATGGCAAGTATGGACCCAAGAATATTTAGACAATGGATTGAACTCAAGGATTTTTAAATAATTGTTTCAATTACTTGAACTTATAATCTAATTATATCCTTTCCACTACACCCCACCTCCTCCCTCCAAACTTTCCTATGTAACTATCTTTTATCTCTTTCAAATTCATGACTTTATTTTTCACGTTATTTAATGAACACATATATACTTCTACACACAAAGTACACTCTGTGGGTTTACATGATGTAGTTTGTAAGTCTGTTTATTGAGATTTCCACTTGGTATTGAATAACCCATTGTTCCACTGTTCTCTGATGAAGACTATCTGTTCTGCTTTCAACATTCTTTTGCTTATGCTACTCTTTGTGTGGTGTTACATGTCAAATCGGAACATTGAGGGGGAAAATGTCCCTAAGGCCTCAGTTTTTTGTTTTTGTTTTTTGGTTTTTTTTTTTTTGTTGTTGTTGTTGTTAAGAAGAAATGTAAAGTTGGGTAAGTAGGACGGTGGATGTCAAAACCCAGGATAGCGAAAACTATTCTCAACAATAAAAGAACATCTGGGGGAATCACCATGCCTGACCTAAAACTGTATTAAAGAGCAATTGTGATTAAAAACTGCATGGTATTGGTACAGTAACAGGTAGGTAGATCAACAGAATAGAATTGAAGACCCAGAAATGAACCCACATACTTATGGTAACTTGAACTTTGACAAAGGTGATAAAATCATCCAGTGGAAAAGGAAGAGCATTTTCAACAAATGGTGCTGGTTCAATTGGCGGTCAGCATGTAGAAGAATGCACATCAATCCATTCTTATCTCCTTGTACAAAGCTCAAGTCCAAGTGGATCAAGGACCTCCACATAAAACCAGATACACTGAAACTAATAGAAGAGAAAGTGGGGAAGAGCCTCAAACACATGGGCACAGGAGAAAATTTCCTGAACAGAACACCAATGGCTTATGCTCTAAGATCAGGAATTGACAATTGAGACCTCATAAAACTGCAAAGCTTCTGAAAGCCAGAGGACACTGCCAATAGGACAACACAGCAACCAACTGATTGGGAAAAGATCTTTATCAATCCTACATCTGATAGATGGCTAATATCCAGTATATACAAAGAACTCAAGAAGTTAGACTCCAGAGAATCAAGTAACCCTAATAAAATTGGGGTATGGAACTAAACAAAGAATTCTCAACTGAGGAAAATTGAATGGCTGTAAAGTGCTTAAAGAAATGTTCAACATTCTTAGTCATCCAGGAAATGCAAATGAAAACCCCGAAATTCCACCTCACACCAGTCAAAATGGCTAAGATCAAAATCTCAGGTGACAGCAGATGCTGGTAAGTATGTGGAGAAAGAGGAGTAGTCCTCCATTGTTGATGGGATTGCAAGCTGGTACAACCACTCTGGAAATCAGTCTGGTGGTTCCTTAGAAAACTGGACGTAGTACTACCTGATGACCCAGTTATACCACTCCTGGACACAAATCCAAAAGATGTTCCAACATATAACAAGGACAAACATGCTCCACTATGTTCATAGCAGCCATATTTATAATAGTCAGAAGCTGGCAAGAACCCAGATGTCCTTCAAAAGAGGAATGGATACAGAAAATGTGGCACATTTACCCAATGGAGTACTATTCAGCTATTAAAAACAATGAATTCAAGAAATTTTTAGGCAAATGGATGGAACTAGAAAATATCCTAAGTGAAGTAACCTAATCACAAAAGAACACACATAGTATGCACTCACTGATAAGTGGACATTAGCCTGAAATATCTGAATATCTCAGATACAAGTCACAGACCACATGAAGCTTAAGAAGATTGAAGACCAAGTGTGGGTGCTTTGGTCCTTCTTAGAGAGTGTAACAAAATACTCATGGGAGCAAATATGGAGACAAACTGTAGAGCAGAGACTGAAGAAAAGACCATTCAGAGAACATTTTACATAGGGATTCATCCCATATACAGCCAGCAAATTCTGACACTATTGTGCATGCCAAGAAATACTTCCTGAAAGGAGGCTGAAATAGCTGTCTCCTGTGAGGCCCCGCCAGAACATTCCAAATTCAGAGGAGGATGCTTGCAGCTAACCATTGGACTGAGCACAGGGTCCCCAGTGGAGGAGTTAGATAAAGGACTGAAGGAGCTGAAGGGGTTGGAATCCCCATAGGAAGAACAACAATATCAAACAACCAGACTCTCCAGAGCTCCCAGGGACAAAACCACCAACCAAAGAATACACTTGGAGGGACCCATGGCTCCAGCTGCATGTGTAACAGAGGATGGCCTAGTCAGGCATCAATGGGGGGAAGAGATCGTTGGTCTTATGAAGACTGGATAGATTTCCCCTTTGTAGGGGAATCACAAGTGAGTAGGGAGTGGATTTGTAGGTCGAGGAAAATCCTCATAGGAGCAGGTAGAGGGAAATAGAATAGGGAGTTTCCGGGAAGTGGGGAACTTGGAAAGGGTATAACATTTGAAATATAAATAAAGAAAATATCCCATAAAAATAAAAAAAATAAATTGAAAATAAAAGAAACCAAAGTAAGTAAGTAAGTAAGTAAATAGATAAATAAATAAATAAATAAATAAATAAATAAATAAATAAATAAATGCCATGGTGACAAAGGTCCTACCCCTAGTGGGATAGATGCTCTGCCCTTTGCCAGCCCATAGCACTGAAGGTGCAGGCAAATTTGACCATGCCCCAATAAGGATGTGTACAACACAAAATGGACTAGCTTTTCTTTTTCTTTGATGGGAGAGTGGTTATGGGGACAGACGTGGGAAGACTGAGAGGTGAGTGAGATCAGGATGCATGATATGAGAGTCCCAAATGGATCAATTAAAAATGAATTTTTTAAAAACGTTAGATAAGATCTGGGGTTGGGAAGGTTTGTGAATGGTGAGACAGGAATAGGGTATTTGGATTGTTTTGAAGGTTAAAGTTTGTTAACAGTCTACTACTCATGGACATGGTTTCAAAAGCTCGTTTTCTTTTGTGCAAAACATTCTGGTCTGGTGCTTGGTAGACAGTGTTGTCGGCAGTGATTTCATTAAGAGATGCTGAGTTTCTTCTGTTGCCTAAAGTTCTGTATCTAGAGTATTACCCCATGAGATTTCTCCCATCTCCATCCTCATCAGCGTGTCTATTGATATTATCCTTGTTCTGGTCTTGTTTAGGCAGCCTTATTGTTAAGGAATCATGATGTAATTTTCATCATTTCTAGAATACAATACCTCACAGCAGTTTTCCCAGTCTTCTGGCTCTTACAATGTTTCTGCCTCTACTCTGTGGTGTTTCCGAGTCCCAGTTACAGGAACTGGATTGCAGATGTTTCATTTGGGGCTAGGCAACCCATGCTCAGTTTTTCTGTGTATCAAGTTATAACTCTGAATACCTGAAGACACAATTTTCTCTTCATTATTTGGGCAGTTCCTCTAGTTTTAGCTTGATTTGATCATGCAAGGTTTTAGTCTGTCAACATCTGACTTTATGGGTTAATTGATCTGACATCAGGCAAAAACCAATGCTAAGTTGCTGGTTAAGGACAAGAATGAAAACAGAATTTACCTTGGGGCCCTTTTATTATGTTTGTATTTTATATTGTTTGTCTGGTGTTGTTAAAATAGTCTCCCAGGAATTCCAAGCTTCTGGTCTTCCTATTTTTATATCTTAACATCTGGGAAAATTCGTGCCTCTGGTTTGCCATATCATGTATTGAATGGATGCTAGATTAAGGGCACAGATTTTGTAATTTGTCTTCTTGAAGAGGTCTCTCCCTGTCTAACAAAGATTTAATAAATTAAGAATTGGGAATAGAGTTCAGCGATTCAGCAACTTTATAGCTTTATACATGCAACATCAAACTCAAGACCTGTTCTACCAATTTTATTTTCTTAAAACAAATCCCATGTTAACTTTCCATGTATTAGGCAGATAGGTGGCAGCACTTACCTGGGGAAGCATCTTGGTGTTACAAACTCAACCATTTATCCCTAGAAATCTTACTTCTCTTTTTAGTTGTCCCTTACAAGTCCCTCTCTTCCTGGTCTTTAACTTGCACCTAAGTCAAGGGGCCTGCTGTTAACAAGTATCCTAACCCAATTAGCTGGGAAGCAGAGGAATACATTATGCAAGATGTGTGGACATTAAAAGTTACAAGGCTTTAATTGAAAGTGTGTTTTCCCTTAGATTTTATAGCCTTGTTTATTGTAATACTAATTCAGTAATTTAACATAAGTATCTTTTTTTCTTAAATGTAAGGCATTATTGATACCAACTTTCAGCTGTTCTATAGCTAGGTTTGTTCTTCACTAATCTAAAAGTGGATTGTGATATAGAATTGTAGGATTTTATGTGATTATACAGTGGGAAAGGCTCAATTTCCAGAGGACAAACAAAGGTCATCTCTAATGCATTATAGAGTTTGGAACATGAAAGATCTGTTGTGATAAAGGTAGTTAGTTATTTTTACACATGCCAGGATTGTTGGAATGGTCATCTGAGCCATGGCAGAGAGATTAGAGGTTTTGCGGACTATTTTTTTTCCTATGTAAACTAGGTAGATGTGGTGATTTTAATGAAAATGCATCCCCATTGCCTTATATGACTTAATATTTTGTGACCAGTTGGTAGAAGTGTTTGGGAAGACTTAGGAGGTGTGCCATGGTTGAAGGGTATGTAGCACTGGTAAATGCTTTGCAGTTTCAAAAGTCACACGTTTCCCTGTTAACTCCTTCTACCTCTGCTTTTGGATCAAGATGTGAGCTCTTAGCTATGTCTCCAGCACCACATCTGCCTGCAACACGCTGTGCTTATTGCCATGATTTTGATGGTCATGGACTTTAAGTGTTCAAAATCATAAGCCACATATTGAACACTTTCTTGTATAAGCTTCTCTGATCTTTGCCTCTAATCACAACAATAAAACTGTAGATAAGACAGTAAGTAAATGTACATAATATCATAGTAACTACACAAATATACTCATAGTTAAAGAGAAGAATCTGTGAGGAAGCAATAGAGTCAATTCAAGAGTCAAGGGAAGCACACTAAGAATATTGAGGGGATGCATGTGGTTTTTTGGAAACCACTAACTCATGGTGTTGGGGATGCAAAAGAACATTTAATTCTCAAGGTATAGGTCAGACCAGTGGAAGCTAAAGGACACATAAGAGTGACACTACTGTACATTTTGCAAACAGTTAGGCTTCTTGAAATTTGTACATTCTTTTTTCTGTGAGCCATGACTGCTATTGTGGAAGCAAATACAAACAAAACAGCCCCGAAACCCAAAAGAGATGAAACATAGTATTGCCATATAGTTGGCAGATTTGACATACCCCATCTGGCTTGGGAAGAGAGGAGTCCTATGATGAAACATTGTATTATAGCCTGGCAAAAAGATCAAGAATGTTTGTCTCTTTTTAGATCTATTGTAAAAGGAAAGGTAGTTAACTCTTACTAAACATCTCAATACTAATAATTTTAGGAGCAAATATTAAAACTGAATTTCAGAAACAAATTCTACATAATCAAGAGATAGCTTTTCCAAAGTGATGAGCCAAATATCTAAACCTGGAATTGATAGAGGAAGGTGATAATGTCATATTTACGTGCAATGATCTTCATATTAATGAAACATTTTGAACGTGAAATTTATAAACATTTTGAGTTCAGGTAAAGTTCATGTAATTCATTGGCAAAAACAAAACAAAACAAAAAAACCCAAAAAACTCCAAAAAGTCAAATAATACTAATATTGCAAGATAGGGGAATAGTAATAGAAGATATTACTAACAGAGATAATAATGGTAGATAATGGACTCTGCCATCTTTGCTCCAGCAACAGGGCAATTGGGAACTCCAGGCGCAGGGATAATCAAGCATAATATCGCTTGGGACTCAGACAGCTTGTGTGCTCCCTGCTCCCAAGAGCTGGGCAGATCTGTGGTCACCTATGCGCCAGCTCTGCTGTGGGACTTCTGCCCTGCAGAGGGACCCACACTGGGAGAGAGCGCACCTGCACCGGGAGGGAGCACACCAGCCTCCCCTTGGCGACCTCTGCTCAGGGGATCTACTGCACTGAGCCTCCAGGTATGCAGGGACTCCCCAATATAACATCACTTGGGGCAAGGCACATCAGGGCTCCAAAGTCACTCAGGAGCAGGGCAGCCAGGGAATTCCAGTAATCCGGGGCGGGGGGGGGGCAGAAATAGCCTTGCAGGCTCACAGGAGGTCCAACCAACAGCCAGTGACAGCAGGACCAACTAACACCAGAGGTAACCAGATGGCAAAGGGGAAACGTAGGAATATTACTAACAGAAATCAAGGCAATATGGCACCATCCGAACCCAACTATCCCACAGTAGCAAGTCCTGGATACCTCATCACACCCGAAAGCCTGATCTGGATTTAAAATCACTTCTCATGATGCTATTAGAGGATTTCAAGAAGGATGCAAATAAATCTCATAAAGAAATACAGGAGAACACGAATCAATGGGTAGAAGCCCTTACAAAGGAAACACAAAAATCGATTAGAGAAATGCAGGCGAATATGGGTCAATTGATGGAGGCCAATAAGGAGGCAACACAAAAATCGCTTAAAGAAATGAATCAACAGGGAGATGCCCTTACAAAGGAAACACAAATATTGCTTAAAGAAATGCAGGAGAATATGGGTCAACAGAGGGAGACCCATAAGGAGGCAACACAAAAATCGCTTTAAGAAATGAATCAACGGGTAAATGCCCTTAAAAAGGAAACACAAGAATCGCTTAAAGAATTGCAGGAGAAAATGGATCAACAGATGGAAGCCCATGAGGAGGAAACACAAAAATCACTTAGAGAAATACAGGAGAACTTGGGTCAATAGGCAGAAATCCTGAAAGAGGAAATGCAAAAATATCTTAAAGAAATACTGGAAAATACAAACAAACAAGTGAAGGATATGACCAAATACATCCAGGATCTCAAAAAGGAAATAGAAACAACTAAGAAATCACAAAGGGAGACAACTTTGGAAATAGAAAACCTTGGGAAGAAATCAGGGGTCACAGATGCAAACATCAAAAACAGAATACAAGAGATGGAAAAAAGAATCTCAGGTGCTGAAAATACCATAGAAAGCATCGATTCAACAGTCAAAGAAAATGCAAAATGCAAAAAACGTGTAACCCAAAACATCCAGGAAATCCGGGACACAACGAGAAGACCAAATCTAAGGATTATAGGTATAGATGAGAGTGAATATTTGCAACTTAAAGGGCCAGTAAATATCTTCAACAAAATTATGGAGGAAAACTTCCCTAACCTAAAGATAGAGATGCCGATGAACGTACAAGAAGCCTACAGAACTCCAAATAGACTGGACCAGAACAGAAATACCTCCCGTCACATAATAATCAAAACACCAAATGTACTAAACAAAGAAAGAATATTAAAAGCAGTAAGAGAAAAAGGCCAAGTAACATATAAAGGAAGATTTATCTGAATCACATCAGACTTCTCACCAGAGACTATGAAAGCCAGAAGATCCTAAGCAGATCTCATGTAGACTCTAAGAGAACACAAATGCCAGCCCAGACTACTATACCCAGCAAAACTCTCAATCACCATAGATGGAGAGACCAAGATATTCCATGATAAACCAAATTTACACAATATCTTTCCACAAACCCAGCCCTGCAAAGGATAATAGGGGGAAACCGCCAATGCAAGGAGAGAAACTACACCCTGGAAAAAATGAGATAGCAAACTTCTTGCATCAAAATCAAAAGTAGATAACCACTCAAACATAAAGATAGCGTCAAGAATAGCAGGTGGCAATAATCACTATTCCCTAATCTCTCTTAGTATCAATGGTCTCAATTCCCCAATAAAAAGACATAGACTAACAGACTGGATATGTAAAAAGGACCCAGCATTTTGATGCGTGCAGGAAACTCACCTCCCAGTCAAAGACAAACACTACCTCAGAGTAAAAGACTGGAAAACAATTTTACAAGCAAATGGTCTCAGGAAATGAGCTGGAGGAGCCATCCTAACATCAGATAAAATTGACTTTCTACCTAAAGTCATCAAAAAAGACATAAAAGAACACTAAATACTGGTCAAAGGAAAAATCCACCAAGAAGAACTCTCAATTCTGAATATCTATGCTCCAAATGCAAGGGCACCCTGATTCGTAAAAGAAACTTTACTAAAGCTCAATGCACAGATCACCTCACACAATAATAGTGGGTGACTTCAACACCCGCTCTCTGAAATGGATCGTTCAGGAAAGCAGAAACTAAATAGAGATACAGTGAATCTAAATGAAGCCTTTGAAGAAATGGAACTAACAAATATATATATAGAACATTTCATCCTAAAGCAAAAGAATACACCTTCTTCTCAGCACCTCATGGTACCTTCTCCAAAATCGACCATATAATTGGTCACAAAAGAAAACTCAACAGATATAAGAAGATCGAACTAATAAAAAGGCCTCCTATCAGATCACTATGAATTAAGGGTGGTCTTCAATAACAACAAAAACAATAGAAAACCCACATACACGTGGAAGCTAAACAACACTCTACTTAATGATATCTTGATCAAGGAGGAAATAAAGAAAACAAAGACTTTTTAAAATTTAATGAAAATGAAGGCACAACATACCCTAATTTATGGGACACAATGAAAGCAGTGCTAAGAGGAAAATTCATAGCCCTGAGTGCCGCCAAAAAGAAACGGGAGACAGCATACACTAGCAGCTTAATGGCACACCTGAAAGCCCTGGAACAAAAAGAAGCAAATACACCCAAGAGGAGTAGAAGGCAGGAAATCATCAAACTCAGGGCTGAAATCAATCAAGTAGAAACAAATAAAACCATACAAAGAATCAACAAAACGAGGAGTTGGTTCTTTGAGAAAATCAACAAGATAGATAAGCCCTTAGCCAGACTAACTAGAGGGCACAGAGACAGTATCCAAATTAACAAAATCAGAAAAGGGAGAGATAACAACAGAAACTGAGGAAATTCAAAAAATCATCAGATCCTACTACAAAAGTCTGTATTCAACACAACTAGAAAATCTTGAGGAAATGGACAATTTCCTTGACAGATACCAAATACCAAAATTAAATCAGGATCAAATAGACCATCTAAACTGTCCTATAACACCTAAAGAAATAGAAATCTTCATTGGAAGTCTTCCAACCAAAAAAAGCACAGGTCCAGATGGTTTACTGCAGAATTCTATCAGACCTTCAAAGAAGACCTAACACCAATACTCTTCAAACTATTCCACAAAATAGAAACAGAAGGAAAACTACCCAACTCGTTCTATGAAGCCACAATTACACTAATACCAAAAGCACACAAAGATCCGACAAAGAAAGAGAATCTCAGGCCAATCTCTCTTATGAATGTCGATGTTGCATCAATACTCAATAAAATTCTTGCCAACCGAATCCAAGAACACATCAAAACGATCATTCACCATGCTCAAGTAGGCTTCATCCCAGGGATGCCGGGATGGTTCAATATAAGGAAATCCAACAACGTAATCCACTATATAAACAATATCAAAGAAAAAAACCACATGGTCATCTCATTAGATGCTGAGAAAGCATTTGACAAAATTCAGCATCCTTTCATGCTAAAGGTCTTGGAAAGATCAGGAATTCAAGGCCCATATCTAAACATAGTAAAAGCAATTTACAGCAAACTGGTAGCCAACATCAATCTAAATGGAGAGAAACTTGAAACAATCCCACTAAAATCAGGGTCTAGACAAGGCTGCCCTCTCTCTCCATATCTTTTCAATACAGTACTTGAAGTTCTAGCTAGAGCAATTAGACAACAAAAGGAGGTCAAAGGGATACAAATTGGAAAGGAAGAAGTCAAACTTTCACTATTTGCAGACAATATGATAGTATACTTAAGCGACCCAAAGAACTCCACCAGAGAACTCCTACAGCTGATAAACAACTTCACAAAAGTGGCCGGATATAAAATCAACTCAAGCAAGTCAGTAGCCTTCCTATACTCAAAGGATAAGCAGGCTGAGAAAGAAGTAAGAGAAATGATACCCTTCACGATAGCCACAAACCACATAAAGTATCTTGGTGTGACTCTTACCACACAAGTGAAAGATCTGTATGACAAGAACTTCAAGTCTCTCAAGAAAAAAATTGAAGAAGACCTCAGAAGATGGAAAAATCTGCCATGCTCATGGATTGGCACGATTAATATAGTAAAAATGACCATCTTGCCATAAGCAATATACAGATTCAATGCAATCACCATCAAAATCCCAACTCAATTCTTCATAGAGTTAAAAAGAGCAATTCAAAAATTCATCTGGAATAACAGAAAACCCAGGATAGCTAAAACTATTCTCAAGAGTAAAAGATCCTCTGGTGGAATCAGTATCCCAGATCTCAAGCTCTACTACAGAGCAATAGTGTTAAAAACCACATGGTATTGGTACAGTGACAGGCTTGTAGATCAATGGAACAGAATTGAAGACCCAGAAATGAATCCACACTCCTGTGGTCACTTGATCTTTGACAAAGGAGCTAAAACCATCCAGTGGAAAAAAGATAGCCTTTTCAACAAACGATGCTGGCTCAACTGGAGGTCAACATGCAGAAGAATGCAAATTGACCCATTCTTATCTCCTTGCACTAAGCTCAATTCCAAGTGGATCAAGGACCTCCACATAAAACCAGACATACTGAAACTAATAGAAAGGAAACTAGGGAAGAACCTTGAACATATGGGCACAGGGGAGAATTTCCTGAACAGAACTCCAATAGCTTATGCTCTAAGATCAAGAATTGACAAATGGGACCTCATTAAATTACAGTTTTTGCAAGGCAAAAGTCATTGTCAAAAAGACAAAGCGGCAACCAACTAACTGGGAAATTATCTTTACCAACCCTACATCCGACAGAGGGCTAATATCCATTATACACAAAGAACTTAAGAAGTTAAACTCCAGAGAGGCAAGTAACCCTATTAAAAAATGGGGTACAGAGCTATACAAAGAGTTCTCACCTGAAGAATATCTAATGACTGAGAAACACCTCAAGAGATGTTCATCATCCTTAGTCATTAGGGAAATGCAAATCAAATCAACCCTGATATTCCATCTCAAACCAGTCAGAATGGCTAAGTTCAAAAACACAGGAGACAGTAGTTGTTGGCGAGGATGTGGAGAAAGAGGAACACTCCTCCACTGCTGGTGGGATTGCAAGCTGGTACAACAACTCTGGAAAGCAGTCTGGCGGTTCCTCAGAAAACTGGGCATGACACTCCCGGAGGATCTGGCTATACCACTCCTGGGCATATACCCAGAGGCTTTACCTGCATGAAATGAGGACACATGCTCCACTATGTTCATAGCAGCCTTATTTATAATAGCCAGAAGCTGGAAATAACCTAGATGTCCCTCAATGGAGGAATGGATTCAGAAGATGTGGTATATTTACACAATGGAATACTATTCTGCAATTAAAAACAATGAATTCACGAAATTCCTAGGCAAATGGTCAGAACTTGAAAATATCATCCTTAGTGAGTTAAGTCAATCACAAAAGAGCACACATGGTATGCAGTCACTGATAAGGAGTTATTAACCCAGAATCTAAGAATACCCAATACACAATTCACATATCAATAGATTTCTAGGAAGATTGAAGGGGAGACCCCTGGTCCTGGGAAGACTTGATGTAGGGGAATACCAGGATAGAGAAGGGAAAGGGGGTTGAATGGGGAACAAAGCGAAGAAGGGGGTTTATGGGACTTTCGGGAAGGAGGAAACGGGAAAGGGGAAATCATTTGGAATGTAAATAAAAAATTTAAAAAATAATAAAAAATAATAAAAAAATGGTAGACAATGGAAAATACTGGCAATACCTACTATAATTAAAAATATAACCTACACATACCAAATCTTTAAAAATGATTTAAAACAACACAAATTTTCATTTATCGACATTTATTACAAATGTTGAAATTTAAATGAAAACTGGTACACTATAAATATGCATACACAGATTATTATTTGTCAGTTGAAGGAATAAATATTTTTGCCACATAGTGTAAGTGTAGCAAAGTCAAATGTCCTGAATGAAAAAGAAAATCAAAATCAAATCCCTCAGCAGTAATACCTCCAAACATGAGCAAACTGATCAATAAACATGCTAGTTGTTGATATTTTTTAAGTGGGATTAAACTCTTTCTTCTTAAACACTGGTTGAAGGGTAACTTACTTCTTCCAGTTTGCTGTCTGAAATAATTCACAAGACTCACCCTAACTATACCATGTCACTATACCATGACATCATCATAATCTACTATTTACATTATCAGATACACAACTTCAGTCATTGATCTTGATTTTTACCAACTATATCTTTACTTTTCAGTTTCACTGAGTATAGCTGACCTGCACTCAAGCCTTCCCTCCTAAAATTCTTCCACTTCTTGTGTTCCATGATGCCATAATCTATTGTTTAACAAATCTTTTTTCTGTTCGTTTCATTCTGCATGCTCAAATTTTGAATCACTCAAAGGCAATCACTGCTTTTTCTTCTCATTTGATGACCATGAAAAGTATTTATTTGACACTTTGAGTTCATGTGAAATGAGATAGATGCTTACTGGAAGCATATGTCTTTTTTACATTTCTTTAGATGCCACCCATCAATTATGATGCTAAATATAACTCCATAAGAAACTTTGTTCTCTAAACCACAGTCATGGATGAAGCTATTTTCATCATAACTCCTGTTACTTAGCGGACTGTAATTTCTCATCCTAGATAGGACAACCGTCCTTTAAGAATGACCTCCAAACTCTCTTTTTGTACCAGTATCATTTACCCTTATAAACTGGGCAGGACAAACCTATGCAGCTCATAATAAGTACCTACAAGTTTTTATGAACAGAATGTAAGTATATCTTTGCAATTTTGGACAGCATGCTTATGGAGAGGTGAAACAATCTGTTTCATAGGGAAGCTCATTAAGCAAGGAAACAACTCAAAAAAGCTTCAGGAAGTTCTTGAAACTGACCTGAGTCATTAGACTCTTTCTTCCCCAAGAGTATATAAATGATAAAGGCTGCTAGAAGAAGACTCAGATTAGCCCAGGAGCCTGGAAGAAGTAGAACCTAGCTGAACTGCCTAGAAGAAACAAAGATCAGCTGAGTTTCCTGGAAAAAGTCCAGACCTTTCCAATACAGTTGCCAATCTGATGACACTGTATACTGCGTGCAGCTATCTCCAGGGCTCTAGTGTTTGTGATCTGCTTTCCACACTGTGGTGGGCTTTGGTGATACAGCTGTTCCTGCTCCTGTGATTAACCTCTCAATCCCTGTGGAATGCTAGAGAATAGCTCCCATTATGAGCTATGTTTAAATACTTGGTTTCTGGATACTGGAACTGTTTAGGAATGGTTAGGAGGTGAGGCATTGTTGGAAGAGGTTTGTCATTGGAGGTAGTTTGGTTTCTAAATAACCACACTATTCCTAGTGTGCTTTCTACCTCCTGCTTGGAGATCCAGCTTGTGAACTCGCAGCTGCAGTTCCAGACACCTGTCACCATGCCTTCAATCCACCATCACAGACTCTCACACTCTGGAGCCATAAGCCCAGTTAAATTTTTTCTAAGTTGCCTTTGTCATGGTATCTTTTCAAAGCAATAGAAAAGAAAATAAGACAAAAGCTGGTCCTAGGAAAAAGTTATTGATATGACAGGTCTGACCATCATTCTTTTGATGAATTTGGAGGACTTGGGGACTGTGGACTAGCAAAGTGATTGAACACTGTATGTTGGGGCTTAACAGGTCATTCTGACAGGAACTTGGAAGACGGTAGTGCTAAGAGCATTGTGGAATATGAAGAACCAGACCTAAAATTCTCAGCGGGGAACAATATCAGCAACTGAGTTAGAGATAATTGTGCTATTTTGGCAGAGTTGTGCCTGCCTTCTGCCCTTGTTGTAAGAGTTTACCTGAGGCTAAATTTTGAAGTAATTTTTTTAGAAGATTTCAGGACAGTCAAATCTTGACTCTGTCACATGATTTTGCTGTCATAGTCCACACTGACTGGCCATAGTATCACTCTTTCACCACTGATAAACATTCTACAGTGGGCTCGTTTTGCCACAGCTGTCTTTGGAGGTCCCTCTGCTGTACTCTTAGCCATCCTATCCCTACACTTCTCATGACCTCCTTTTGTCCCCTCAGTCTGAAGGCCAACAGCCTAGGGGACAACAGCAATCATTGCTATGATGGTCTACAATAAAAATGAACAAATATAACCACCCCCCAACACACAGTGCACAATTTAAAGAGATAAAGAACACTACAGCCAATGCTTGTGGTGAGACAGATAAAGAGATGATGTGATCTAGGCAAGACCTATTTTACATCAGGATAATGGGAAGTGAGTCCTAGGACAAGACCCCACCCAGCTAAGCTTCCAAATTCTGAGAGAAAAATGTCTAAGGAGTTTTCTCCTCCTAAAATGCAAGAACAAAGGGTGGCTTCTACAGATGTAACTCAAGGGGCCAGACTTGATTTCAAGAGGGCATCGAAACATCTGAACTTAGCAGTGTAGCCACATGGTTCTAACTTTAAAGACATGAAAGATGTATGAGTAAAGAAGTTGTAGAATGTTTATCTGTGGTGAAGGAGAGGTACAAAGGCCAGTCAATGTGTAATATGACAGTGATTGCATGAAGGCTCAATTAGGCTAGTGCATGGGAAGCTAGGATTGGGTTGAAAACCCCCAAGTTTTTAGAATACCAAAGCCATAGAATATCCAGCACTGAGACATAGGGAATGTAACACACCCATGAGAGAGAAATGTGTTGCAAGTAACAAAACTGAAAGGGCAAAGATATCTAAGCCTATTGATATTAGAGACAGAGTTAAAGGATTCTGAGTTTGTCTTGATGGTTTCAATTTTGTTTTCTTCCAGCATTTTGTCAGTACACCCTGTTTCTTCCTCGGTGGAAAGGTAATGTATATTTTGTGCCACAATATATTGGAACTATATAGTTTGTATTTGAATATTTTTTAAATAGGGGATTACAACTAAGAGATTGCCTTGACACACAGAGGATGATTTATACATGTGTCTGTAAAATGGTATTGAGATTGTGAAGACTATATATGTCTTCATATGACTTCCGAGGACTCATTTCCCATTATCCCGAAGTAAAACCGGCCTTGCCTAGACTATATATGTATATACTGTGAAGACCGGGGTGGGAAGGTTGAAGTTAGTCTAAATGTGTTATGCTCTATGACATATATGGCTACAAGCTTTTGGGAGTCAGGAAGTAGAATGTGGTGATTTGAGTGATAATAGCCTCCATAAACTCATATGCTTGAAAACTTGGTCCTAATTGGAGAAACAGCTTGGTTAGGATTAGGAAGTATAGTGTTGTTGGAGGAGATGTGTCACTAGAGGGGCCTTTGAAGTTTCTAAAGTCTGTGCCATTCTCAGTTTGGTCCTTCTCTTGTTTCAGGGTCAAGATGTGAACTCTTAGCTGTTGCTCCAGATGCTTGTCACCATGCCTTCTCATTACCATCATAGACTCTTAAGACTCTGGAGCCAAAAGTCAATTAAACTCTTTATTTTCAAGTTGCCTTGGTCATGATTTTTTACCACACCAATAAAAAAGAAACTAAGTTACCCATAGTCTTGTAAGCAACTCCAATAAAATTTGATGGTTCACCAAATTGGACTTTGGTGGTCTAAGTACTTTGGTAGGTCAAGTGCTTCCTTTTTGGGTGATAAAACATGTGTAAGTATGTTGTAACTCTGCATGAAAGTTTGCCTCACAGCAGGTCCCTCCCTGATAGTATGCAAGTAATAATGGTTGCTAAGGAGAGAGGCTCCTTAGCCTTCAGGTTTGGCAGCAAGTGATAAGGATATATAGATATTCCTCAATGAAATTACTCTGTAAAATTTAGATATCTTAGCTGTGAATTTTAGTACTTGATTTGCATGTAACATAGTGGATGAATTCAACAAGTGCAGGAGTCTTGCTGAGACAAATATTATAGAAAATAAAAGGATATTCCTGTTTAAACTGGATAAATACAAACCAGGTTTTAATTTTCAGACTTCCTTATAAAATTCCAACTGAACAATTAAGATTGAGTGTTTCTAATATTAATGAAGACTACATGTAGAATGGGTATATTTTTTATTTAAAACATAAAGTTATGTTCTAGAGTATTCAGAACTTAGTGAGCTGTTGTGAGAACTTTAAAGATAATGTTGATAGCAGTATGGCCTAGGAAGTTTCAGAGGATAGTTTAAGAGTACCTTAAAGACTCTATCAGAGTCATTTATGTGATTATTTCAATTGAGAATTACTATAATAAATCTTTTGCTTTCTTGGGTCATGGGTACTGGGAAGTTGAGGCAGATTAATCATTTGTGATTAAGAATGGAAAATATCATTGAGCAGAAATTGTCTGGAAGTATTTTCTCAGGATTAACACACAGAAGCTCTGGTTAGGAGGGTGGGTATATTCCTGCATCTCCTACTGATGGCTGACCTTAGTAATGTATAAGAGTCACCCAAGTGTTAGTAAATTTGAAGATGTGATGGGTAACAGACATCAGCTGGGGCTAGTCACCATGTGCCAGACTTTGAGTTCCTTAAAAGGGGGCATGAAAAGCCACCAGGAGAGGTACAACTCAGCCGTAGTAGAAGGCCCAGGATTGAAGAAGTCATGATGAGAAGCTGAACATGGGCACCATATGACAAGGTCAGAGTTCCTGAAAGGAACCGAGGAAAGACTATTGATGTAGAGACAGCCTGGTGCAGTGGAGACCTGGGCATTTTGGAGATGCCAGTAACATGAAATGATCACCTTGGACAGCAGCAATTTTTGTGTGGAACCAACTTGTTGAGAGCAGGCAGGTGAAATTAACATTTCCCTCCATAACTGCTTTGGTCATGTTGTTTTGTCACAGTAATAAAAACCCTAAGACAGCTGCATTTATATCAAGATACTTTGCTTCATACATGCTCATGTGTCTTTCAAACTTTTCATTGGTTCTTTTGACCAAGTCTCACACTTTCAGGCTATCATCTTTTGAGCTTGCCAATCCTGTTCTCATTTAAACTGCCACCAACTTCAATTATGTTTTTTTTTTCCATGCATAATATTAACATCATTCTTGAACTATAGCTGCTTTGGCAAGATGAAGGTGTTATCTATATTATTGTTCTTGAAGGAATAAGTACATGGTTGCATTTCATTATTTTCATTAACTAGAAATTCTGTTTGGAACATCTTACATTAGCTACTCAAAGGCTTCATATTGTTTTTCATAGCACAGATAGTGCACTGAGAACAGAGTATTAATCCTTATTAAAGTAAACTTGCTCATATCATTCTTAACTTGTGATGATTATATTTCAGAATAATCATAACACTTTCTGGGGAGAACAATTTCAGTATCAACAGAAAAGAGATGCTTCATTAAATACCAACTAATTAGGACTTTTCCTTGTCAATTGGAAAGAGAAGCTAAACATATCCAGATATGATGTTGTACTTTACTTTTCTATAATTGATTAAACAAGCTTACTTGTAGTCAACTTATTGGATAAACTAATATAAATGTCTTTATGCTATCAAAATTCCAATAACAACAATAATCTGTTTAACTTTCTATTATTCACTGTAACTTTTATTAAGTAATATTATCACATGTCATTAACAATATTCATGTTAAACAAGATTTAAGAGTTCAAGATAATTAACAGTAACTATGAGGGAAAATATAAAGAAAAGAGTTAAACAAAGCTTTGTTTCTTACAGTGTAATAGATACACTATCTGTAAGATTAGCATCAACATTTTAACATAAATATTCGGTATTGCTGTATTTACTCAGTGCAGAAAAATATTAATCAAGTGTCAGAGCTATAGAGAGTTTGAGATATTTTTGTCACCTGGATAAACAAATGTTGTATCATAATGAAGAATGAGAAAGTCTCAGATCCAAGTGAAATAATAGATAATAAGTTTCCTGAGGACATAGTGATGACTTAATAATTAACAGCATGTATTGCTCTTATAGAAGACCTTAGTCAAGTTCCAAGTTCCTCATATTATGGAGCTCAAAAATAGCTGTATCTCTAGCTTCAGAGACTCTAATATTATTTTTTGGGGGGCTCTATAAGCACCTGCATATATAACATAATGTAATGTAATATAACGTAATACTCAGATAGACAAGCACACCCACCCACCCTCACATATACACACACACACAAATAAAAGGAAAAATTAAAATCTTGTAAAAGAATGAGTTTTCTTCCTATAGTAAGAAATAATCAATAATTTCTAACCTTTTCCCAATGCAGATTAAAATACAAAAATAATAATCTTTTATGAGTCACACTAGTGTAGACAAGTATGGATATTAAGACCAATACAAAAAATCCCATTGACTATGGCAATACACTCTTTGTAAACTATTTCCCTAAAGCACTCTGTGCTGAAGGTAGACTAGGGGAGTATCATCCATCAGAAAAATGACACTATTAAGAAAATAACTCAGGTTTTATTTGAGATCTGTGTTTAGGGTGATAACACACACACATTAGAAAAAATATAAATATGTTCAATGTCACTGCAGCCCAAGTTAAGCTAAGAAAGAAACCCAGTAAGTAAATGATCATATTTGGAAGTAAAGAATGGTTGAAGAAAAAAAAAGGCTACCCAAGGATATTGTCCTAAATATTAACATTGTCAAGCAACAAAATCCTCTATGTTGATTTACAGAGAAGTTTATTGTTAAAATATTAGGTAAGTCATAGATTCATTGCAAGGCAGTAGAAATAAGTATAACAGCAGCTGAAATCATCTCCAATGTTTGACCCAAGAGGGTTCTCATCATTCCTGATCCTGTCGTGATATAACAGCCTTTCCAAATCCAGTGCTCTTCAACTGTGAAGTCTGTGACCTCACCATGAGCACAAAATTTCTGACTAAAGTGGGTCATAATAAAATCGGCTTAACTGATAATTATGTTTTAAATTAGAACTTGGTCTTTGCTTGAAACTCAAGTGGATGTTAGATTAGTAAAATGTTTAATAAATATAACCCCCAGTTTTTCTAGAGAACTTGAAAAATAAATGTAATACTTAAAAATTAGTACATTTAGGAATACTATAAGTACATTGTTTTAAGCACGGCACATCTATATCAGAAACTCTGATCAAATTGGATTGGCTTTAGGCATAGTTAAATTTAAGTGACTCAAATATCCTCAGAAACTTTCTATCTTGAGAATACGACCCTTGTAGTTTAACATGTTTTGTACCTCTATCAGATGCAGGTTGCCTTCAACACCCAAGGTGTCTGTTGTGCTGTAATTTGGAATCATTTTCTTACTAACCCACAATAGTGGGGAGGGCAAGTCATCCTCTTTCTGTCAAATTCTAACAGTAGGTCCTAATTTGCCCATTTTGAGCCAGAGATCCTGGACAAAGTAAATAAAATGATTCTGCTGTTACACTTAGACTACACAATCATGCTTGATGCCAGAGAGCTGGGACAGTCCCAAAGAAACCACACATGTAGTTAAACAAGATGTGATGGATATGTCACAAAAGATAGACAGGAATATGTGACTCAGTAACACATGTACAAATATCTCAGAGCATCTTATTTAACGGTTGTTCAACAAAATAAATACCAACTTGCCTTTCACTGAGAACTTTAGGATCAGTGGATTTTGCACATTTGGCCATTCTTATAAACTCATAGCATGAGTCTCAATCCTCTATCACTGGACTCTCCCCAAGTCTCTCTTTGAGACTCTCCGAAGTCAATTCCTAGCAAATGCATTGTTTCCCAACTAAAGCAATGACAATACAATTTTGAATAAAGTTATTGGGTTATAGTTTGCTTCTGTCACTGAGAGCCAAGTAAATTTTAATTTAATCTTTTCTTAGTTGCATAAATTGAGTAGACATAACTATATAGAAAGCATATGACCTGGAAATGTGTTTTTACAAAACCATTTTTCAGTTGCAATTGAGATTATAAAAGTATTCATCTTGAGTATATTCAATGATTTGACAAATGACATTTTAGTGTGCATACTTTTCACCCATTTTGAGAAAAATTAAATATCTATATTTCATGAAAAATGTATCACATCTACAAGAAAACAAATATATCCATGGACTTCAAAATTTCTCACACGTTGCATGGATGCGTTCTCTTTGTGGTTCTCTAAATACCAGAATGCAGAATGTATGGATCAAGTAGTAGGTAGCATTAATATATCACAGCTGTTAAATTGTTTTATTAAATGGATATGATATTTTACATTTTGAATATTATTGTTTGAGACTTCCAATCCTCTCACATCCTTTTTAGCCCTTTGACATCATCAGTCTTATTTTAATGTGTGTGTGTGTGTGTATTTGAACTTTGCTAAATGGTATAATATGGGTATATAAAAAAGTAAAATTATCACTAGAGTAACTTACTATGATATCTACTATACTGTAGCACTCATTTTTTGTGTGTGAAAGAATAGCTGATATCTAACAAGAATCTCTGATATAACATGATCCTATTAGCCCTAGTCTTCATTTTGTACTTTATATCTTTGGATTTCCTTTTCATCCTACATATCTGCCACATTACACCTTTCAAACTACAGCTCCCCCCTTTTCCTCAAGTAATAACCTCTGTTAGTCTTTTTTTATTCTAAGAAAATAAAAAGTGTAATACTCTTTTACATAGACAACCTAGAAGATATCGATTATCATACCATAACAGATTTTTTTATTTGCTTTCCTTTTTATGGTGCTAGATTGAGTCCAAAAATTTCTATCCTAAATACTGGATAGAAATGTAGTTCAGGATGGAGATTTCCAGCCTAGGATATATAAAGTATTATGCTTAATCCTGAATATGAAAAGAAAAAGGGATATAAGGCCTTCCTTTTGTCCTAACACAATATCAAATATAAATTTGTGACTGTATGTGCTGTTAGTGGTATTGTGCTTTCTCTGTCACTTAGTGATTTGGGATACATTTTTTGTCTATCAGACTTAAGTATTGAGAACCCCCACATGAGTTGTGATCTTCCCTTTTGCCATCCAAATCACGTTTGTCACCTTGTATTTTGTAGCTTTATTACTGACCAAGTAAAATTTATATACATACACTGTTTTCATTATTTTCTTAAAACCTTTTAAATCACCTTTTATTTATTTGGGTTATACGTTTGTATGTGTGTATGATGAAGCTATGTCACACAAGGTAATGATATAACACCTCAAGGACTCTCACAGAAAATCCAAGTACTAACAAAGAAAGCCTTCCATGGAGTTGTGTTTCACAGGATCAGCAAGGTTCCTAACACAACCTAGGCTCCAGATACTGTACTTAGTTATCTCCCAGACTTGAAGGTAAGAACCTGTTACACACACACACACACACAAAAAGTCACTTGGAGGATCCTAGCTTCAGCTGACTTGGAAGCTTCCTCACTGAGTACTAGCTTTCCTCAAAAGAAATATCTGCTTACTTACCTACGGTTCTGTTTCAAGGAACTAACAGAAATAAACGCCTTGTTTGAAAGAGATGCTATGATCTGTACTGTCTGATATAAACAGAATCTCCTGCTATCATGAATGATACAGTAATGTTCTAGAGGAGATAATTCATGACGTATCATCTGCTTCAGAAGAAACAAATGGTCATTGATATCCTTCAGCCTGGGAAGGCAACATGACTAAAGGCAGAAATTCTGGGCAAGTTGGTCAAATATCCCAAACTGCATCAGATTTCCTATCATTGTATTTGGATTATGACTTGTTTTGATGGTGGAAAGACTACGGCTTCAATGTACTTTGCTTTCTGCAGTGAAGAAGGAACTCAAACACTGATTAGCAGGTACAGCCTTAAGAACAGTCTCCCCCAAGCAGTAAAAGGAATTCAAGTACAGAATGAAGAAGGTTAGCAGGCTGCAAAGGCCAGTGCTGGCAAAAATGAAAGGGGTAGAGATTCTACAGTGACATGTGTTGTGATGGCATGAATCTCTAAGGAGACAACTAGTAAAATGTAAAAATGTCATACATATACACATATATGTATGTAAGTATGATTGTATGTATGTATTGTATGTATATATATATACACACATATATATATATGAGAGAGAGAGAGAGAGAGAGAGAGAGAGAGAGAGAGAGAGAGAGAGAGAGAGAGAGAGAGAGAGAGAACCCTAGTGGGATGGTGTAGAAGGTATACCTAAAATATGTTTTATTAGAATAATAATTTAATGTTTATAGCACTGGAGAGAGAAAAGGACTTCTTACTCAGTGGTAAGCAATATGGACTATGAGACCAATTTTTGAAAGAAGATATGCCCACTTGTTCAACAGTGACACTATTGTCATGAGATAGAAGATTTCTCTCTAGTTTGAGTTGAGTCTTCCTCCACACAAGGGAACCATATCTGGTACTGTAAAAAGGTTTGAAAACTCTTGGTTAGAGTTGATTAGAGCCTATGGGGGGATTTAGCTGTTTACTTAAATTGATTTAACCTCAAGCTACATTCTAAATACATTTGTTTATGTCCATAGGGATAAGCTATCATCAACTTTATTCAAGGAAGCCTAAATTTCCAGTGAACAGTGGTGAATGCAGAAACTCTTGGCTATACAGTGTGCCAAGAACAAGTGACATAGATTTTCAACCCTAGATAAGACATTCATACCTCCTCTTGTAAGGCTGGTGGGACATTACAGAAGTTGGGAAGGACAATTTATAATGGATAGAATATAGGAAGAACTGCTGCAAAATTCCAGGTAAGAGGCAGGCACTGAAGCTGAGAAGAGGAAGAATTCGTCTCTCACAAAGATGAGCTCCTATTCTTTATTCATTACAGAGTGTTCGTCCCTAACACTGTATAAATAAAACCAACATGAGTGGACTCAGCGAGTTCTGTTTACGTATTTGTTCATATGTGCGTATGTAAAACAATAATAAAGAAAAAGAGGCTCTTGATTTGCAGGGCACTGGGGCTGTGTACATGGGAGAAGTTGAAGGGATGGCACTTAAGAGGGATCAGGAAGAAGCAAAGAAAGGGGAAGTGATGTAATTAGTTATTAATTAAAATCATGCGTGATATAAAGTTGATGAATAATTTGTTCTGTTTAAATAGAGTAATGCAGTTGATAAAAACCACACATACATGTACACACACACACACACACACACACACACACACACACATATATATATATATATATATATACACACACACACACACAATCATGCACATATGTATGTATACAACATTTGGCCCCTCATTTTTTTTGAGGATTGCTTTTTTTTCACTGTTTTTATTTTTATTTTCTTTTTTTATTTTCTATATTCTTTATTTACATTCCAAATGATTTCCCCTTTCCTGTTTCCCCCTCCCCTAAAGTCCCATAAGCCCTCTTCCCTCCCCCTGTTCCCAGTCAACCCCCTCCCACTTCTCTGTCCTGGTATTCCCCTACACTGCTACATCCAGTCTTTCCAGGACCAGGGGCCTCTCCTTCCTTCTTCTTGGGAACCAATTGATATATGAATTGTGTCTTGGGTATTCCGAGCTTCTGGGTTAATATCCACTCATCAGTGAGTGCATACCATGTGTGTTCTTTTGTGATTGGGTTACCTCACTAAGGATGATATTTTCCAGTTTTGACCATTTGCCTAAGAATTTCATGAACTCATTGTTTTTAATTGCTGAGTAGTATTCCATTGTGTAAATATACCACATCTTCTGAATCCATTCCTCCATTGAGGGGCATCTGGGTTCTTTCCAGCTTCTGGCTACTATAAATAAGACTGCTATGAACATAGTGGAGCTTGTGGCCTTATTGCATGCTGGGGAGTCCTCTGGACACTTCCTCTTGAAGTGTCATGCCCAGTTTTCTGAGGAACCACCAGACTGCTTTCCAGAGTGGTTGTACCAGCTTGCAATCCCACCAGCAGTGGAGGAGTGTTCCTCTTTCTCCACATCCTCGCCAACAACTGCTGTCTCCTGAGTTTTTGATCTTAGCCATTCTGACTGGTGTGAGGTGAAATCTCAAGGTTGTTTTGATTTGCATTTCCCTAATGACTAAGGATATTGAACATTTCTTTAGGTGCTTCTCAGCCATTCGATATTCTTCAGGTGAAAATTTTTTGTTTAGTTCTGTACCCCATTTTTAATAGAGTTATTTGGCTCTCTGGAGTCTAACTTTTTGAGTTCTTTGTATATATTGGATATTAGCCCTCTGTCGGATGTAGAGTTGGTATAGATCATTTCCCAATTTGTTGGCTGACATATGGCCCCTCTTACATCCCACATTCCAACTTTTCCCGTGTACCCAACCCCAATTCCCTTCAAATCAAGGGCCTCTTTTTATTTGATTATTATTGTTATACACACTCACATATGTACAAATATGCAAATAAAACCCACTGAATCCATTTCTGTTGACTTTATCTACATCTATGTCTATGTCTGTCTGTCTGTCTGTCTGTCTGTCTTTCTATCTATGTGAGTGTGTATGAGTGTTGTTTTAACATCAATATAACTTAACCAGGAGTGACTGTGTGAGTATTGGAGTCTGTTGTTCTCATCTATGGGTGCATCATAGAAAGCAATGATTCCTTCTCTTCACAATTCTAAGAAGCAAATATTTCAGCAATGAGAGACAGAATCTTCTGAGTTTCCTTCTCTCTCTCTCTCTCTCTCTCTCTCTCTCTCTCAACATACTCTCACTTGCACACACCCACATCCACACATACACATATGACCATGTACATATATGTATATATGTGTGTGATGTGTGTGTCAGTACATTCAAATGTATATTAAATGAAGGAATAATTAATCTCCCAAACACCTTGATTAGAAGATTGCATACTAGTTTAATTTTTAAGGATTACTCTGTTTGCAGTATAAAGTCAGTTGCATAAATATTTATAATTGTGATTCCTGTATGTTTCTGGATATTTAGTCCAATACTTATTAACCCAAGAACCCAGCATTGACTTTCTAAGTTGCTAAGACATTTTTAGAATGGCATTTGCTTCTAAATTGTTAGCCTTGCATATTCTTAAGAACTGATCAAAAACAGGAGCCACAACAAAAAGAAAATTTAGACCCCATGTGTCATGGTCCTGATGTCTAGTATCATAGCCTGCATTTTGTAGTATGACTATGGTAAAGCTTTATTGTATCTATTATTTACATATTCATTACAAAATGTAATAAATTTGATAATAAACCTGAAGTTTGAATTATATGCAACACAAATATAAACATGTACAATTAGAAACTTCATACTTTGACTCTTAATTTTCCTTAATACATATTTATTTTATTATATATTATAACTAAACTATATAGTTAATACTTAAGAAAGTTAATCTTTAAAAATATGTCTTAGGATTTAATTGATATCTGTGGATTATTTTTCAAATGTCAAATTTGGTTTATTAGTTATTGCACTCCCAAAACCACAAAGGCAGAACATTATCTATTTTGTTTATCAAGAATAAAATCTATCATTTTTTAAACTCAATTATTAAGTGGTGAAGCTAGCTAGATATTACAGTTAAAAGGTGAGGAAAATTAATAGATAACTTTTAAAGATAAATTTCTGACAGTGTATCGGTTTTGGATTAAATTGGAAATAATAATATATTTTCAAACTATTTAGTTATACTATTTTATGAATACTCATCTTTAGAGACAAAATATCGAGTACTATGGTTACCCAGAGGACCATTGTTATCCATATTAAGTCATAGAACATTTTCAGAGAGACAGATCTGATACTAGAAAAATTATTATGGAGACATATCATTATCTATGTTCTAGGAAGCTATGATACCATTAATGTAATTACATCAGGACTTGGAACTGCTAAGTGTTTATCAAATAAAATATTGATCTTTACCTCCCTCTGATTCCTAATAAGTAGACTTGAGATAAGATATTTCATAACACCCTAGATAAAAATGTTTTTCTTTATATTTACACCAACCTGAAGAAAGGCAAATTTAATGAGGTATCATTTATGAGATTCATAGGGACCAAATCACTTTTCTTTTTTTTATTATTATTTTCTAAATTTTTTTATTTACATTCCAAATGATTTCCCATTTCCCATTTCTTCCCTCCCAGAAAGTCCCATAAGCCCCCTTCCCTCCCTCTGTTCCTCATTCAACCCCTTCTCACTTCTCTGTCCTGGTATTCCCCTACATCCAGTCTTTCCAGGACCAGGGGTCTCTCCTTCCATCTTCTTGGAAATCTATTGATATGTGAATAGTGTCTTGGGTATTCCAAGATTCTGGGTTAATATCCCCTTATTAGTGACTGCATACCATGTGTGTTCTTTTGTGATTGGGTTACCACACTAAGGATGATATTTTCCAGTTCTGACCATTTGCCTAGGAATTTCATGAATTCATTGTTTTTAATTGCAGAGTAGTATTCCATTGTGTATTTGGAAAAATTTTCCATGCTCATGGATTGGTAGGATTAATATAGTAAAAATGACCTTCTTACCAAAAGCAACATACAGATTCAATGCAATCCCCATCAAAATCCTAACTCAATTCTTCATAGAGTTAGAAGGAGCAATTCAAAAATTCATCTGGAATAACAGAAAACCAAGAATAGCTAAAACTATTCTCAAGAGTAAAAGAACTTTTGGGGGAATCAGTATCCCGGACCTCAAGCTGTACTACAGAGCAATAGTGTTAAAAACTGCTTGGTATTGGTATAGTGACAGGCATGTAGATCAATGGAACAGAATTGAAGACCCAGAAATGAATCCACACTCCTATGGTCACTTGATCTTTGACAAAGGAGCTAAAACCATCCAGTGGAAAAAAGATAGCCTTTTCAACAAATGGTGCTGGTTCAACTGGAGATCAATATGCAGAAGAATGCAAATTGATCCATTCTAATCTCCTTGCACTAAGCTCAATTCCAAGTGGATCAAGGACCTCCACATAAAACCAGACATACTGAAACTAATAGAAAGTAAAATAGGGAAGAACCTTGAACATATGGGCACAGGGGAGAATTTCCTGAACAGAACTCCAATAGCTTATGCTCTAAGATCAAGAATTGAGAAATGGGACCTCATAAAGTTACAAAGTTTCTGTAAGGCAAAGGACACTGTCAAAAGAACAAAGCGGCAACCAACTAACTGGGAAATGATCTTTACCAACCCTACATCCGACAAAGGGCTAATATCCAATATATACAAAGAACTCAAGAAGTTAGACTCCAGAGAGCCAAATAATCCTATTAAAAACGGGGTACAGAGCTAAACAAAGAGTTCTTACCTGAAGAATATCTAATGGCTGAGAAGCACCTAAAGAAATGTTCATCATCCTTAATCATTAGGGAAATGCAAATCAAAACAACCCTGAGATTCCACCTCACACCAGTCAGAATGGCTAAGATCAAAAACTCAGGAGACAGCAGTTGTTGGCGAGGATGTGGAGAAAGAGGAACACTCCTCCACTGCTGGTGGGATTGCAATCTGGTCCATCCAGTCTGAAGAGCAGTCTGGCAGTTCCTCAAAAAACTGGGCATGACACTCCTGGAGGATCCGGCTATACCACTCCTGGGCGTATACCCAGAGGCTTCCCCTGCATGCAATAAGGACACATGTTCCACTACGTTCATAGCAGCCTTATTTATAATAGCCAGAAGCTGGAAAGAGCCCAGATTTTTCTCAATGGAGGAATGGATTCAGAAGATGTGGTATATTTACGCAATGGAATACTACTCTGCCATCATTTTTCAATAATAACTAATCTATACACTCTTAAAACTTTCAAGCAGCAATTTCTTATATTTTTAGTTGATTAAATGTACAATGTCCTAGATTCTGCTGTAATTCTTGGAAATACGAGATTCCCTGATAAAATCACAGATACACAGTACTTTAAACCTGCACCCTGTACTAAACAGGAAGTTTGGGGGTGAAGACAAGTGGCAGATAACTGAAACCAGAGAGCAAATGGGGAAGTACTTGTTAGGACTTTAGTGCATTGCTTGTTTAGACTTGTATTTTGTTACTAAGCAGTGTGGAAAACCGTAGGCATGCACTTTTCATAGAAAGCTGTCAGAAATGGCAGCTGATTTTAAATCATGTCATGGAAATTCAAAAGCTCCATATTCTTATTCCTGTTCCAGATGATTAGTTTGGAGCAGAAGGATAATGGTGTTGCAAATACTTCATGTAACTGATGGTATAATTGGCAATGTTATTAGGAAAATAATTCAAGTTCAAATCAGAATGTCACTGGCATAATATCCTGCTTCTACGTTTATATCTTATGGAAGCCTGGGCTGCCCAAAGATGGCATCACATCTGCAGAACCCATCCAATTTCCCTCTTTCCTTACTTCAAATGTGATATTGAAAGATACTCAGTGAGAGGTGTGATTTGTCTTCTCTGTTCTTGTACCTGAGTGTACCATGATAACTTCTTGGTTCAGTAGAATGTAGGAGCATGTTGATGAGTGACTTCTAAGGTCAAATCATAAACACTGACATTACAGTACGAACATCTTCTCTGATAATCCAATTTCTTTACCATCAGCATCCTTCCTGAGATATGTGAATGAACTTACAAGTATTTCTAGGACTTGATGACTCTGCCTTTTGCCCTGGTCCCAGTATATGAATCATAGACAAACAATCCCTTGTGTTATTTTAAAACACATAATCTACTAAAAATAAGGATCAATATTTATTGCTTCTAAAGAATTTACTTTTTCCAGAGATATTATATTGAGACAGCACCTTGCTATTTAGTTTTTGCTTGTCTGTTATTATTTGAACTTATAGCAATCTTCCTGTCTCAGAAGCCTGGTTTCTGGGAGAGGAAGTATTTGGCACTGTGGCTGTAAACTTTTAAGTTCTGGGGTAAGGTGTTTTTCAGAAAGAGATAACTGATGTACCTCTGAGATTCTGGTAATAAATTCTGCAGTAATGACAATGTTCTTCATGACACCATCACATTTATCCCCTACACATAAACATTTAACCCTAACCTTCAAAAAGCAATATATATATATATATATATATATATATATATATATATGGAATGCCATATAATATATTATGAACATAGTTATTTCCCTCTTGTAATACCACCTGTAATTATCTTCAGTTTTATGATTTCTCCTTTGTTTTTCTTTCTATATTAAGTCCAGTTTTTGTTTCTAGCCATCTTGAGAGTGGGACCTTCTTTGGCGTGTGTTTAACATACCAACGGTCACATCAGTGAAGAAAATTGACTCTCTCTTCTAAAAGGAATTAAATGTCAAAGGCCCTGAACTAGTGCTGAAAATTCATGCTTATATTTCCCACCTTTGTGATGGGATTTCGCCTCCGAAGGTCTTCTTCATGACACCACCATAACAGGGAGTTTATATGTGCAACAGTTCTGTTGTGTCTAGAAATTACTGCTTCCTTAGTGTGGCATTGACAATGTCTGTCTCTTCAAGTATCTCTGCCTCCTCTTCTTTCAGGATCCCTGAGCTTTGGGAGAGGGGTGTGATATGCATCTGTCATTTCCAGCTGAACTCTCTATTGTCTCATATTCTATTCACATGGACCAATTAGGGTTCTCTGTTAATTTCTGTCTAATGCAAGAAGCTTGACAATGTTTGAACACTGAGTTTTTTTAATCATCTTAAGATTTAGAAAAAAACAGTTTCAATAAGTTGGTACTAATAGTACACTGATGATTTGCCAACGTTATTTTTCATCTTGCTTAGAAAATTGTAACAAGCATATATGACTAATTTAAAAGAAATCACATGGGATGTTTAAATCCCACTTCTGTCATTTCACCATATTCAACATTTTGAAGTTGAAAGCAAATATTTGGCAGTCAGACAGTACATTTTAAATTTGTAGGTAATTTCTATTAAAAAGGTCAACTATTCCACTTTTTGCACATTTGACTAATAAAATTATTTTTGCTGTATTGTACATTCATTTTCCTTTCCAGAGAAATGCCAAGTCCTTTATACTCTGACTCAAAAATTCTTAAGATAAATACTTACATTAATGACTTGAGATTCAAGGGTAAATCTTATTAGTAGCTATGATTTATGTTCTCTTATTTTTTTAGTTCAGTATACTTATAGATATATAGTAAGTAATAGACATTAATAATAACTTTTAAAATTGATATTTAGAAGAAAATTTAAATCCAAAGTTTTTGTTTTTAATAATAACCACACAATAGTATAGGTAATTGGGTATTATGTACATTCCTAATACACGTTTGAAATTATTTGCTTCTGTTTCTTTCTAAAATTAGTAAAGACAAAGGCCCTAACTTTCTGATGATGATGTTCTTTAACATAGTGCTTGGAAAATATTGCAAGCTAAATAAATTTAGATGATATAAAGAGAGCCTCAAAAGATTAGATTGATATCAGTATTTTATGTCAAATAAGAACATAGTCCAAAATTGTGCAAGACATAATTTTATAGAGATATTTCACCAGAGACAAGAGGTATAAGAGAAACCAAAAGGGTAGACAGGTGGGCCCAATGGAGACTCAAATCCAGCCAGCTTCTTAGGCATTGAAGAAAAGTTTCCTGTGTATATTGTACAGAAATATCTCTTCTCCAGCATCTTCATGCAGTCCTCTATAAATTTTCATGTACTACTTAATACAAAGTAATTCTGGATAGATTTTTATCATTTGCCTTCAGTGTGGGTATATCTACCCAACTACCAGGTAACATACTGAAGACTTGTTCCCTAGCTTGTAGGATTATTGGAGGGTGGTAGGACTTAAGAAGGTAAGACCAAATGAGAAGGGGTTAAAGGGGCTAGGTCACTGGGGATTACTATCAGAGGGAATATAGGACCCTGACCACTTCTTAACATTTGTGTGTGTGTGTTAAGATATGAGTTGCATTGGTTTGCTCTTTCATGTATTTCTACGCTCTAAGTCCATAGACCTAAAAAATGGGGGTATGTGATAATGAAAAGGAATATTTGAAACAATGAGTTAAAATAAGCCTTTTTTCTTTAGAAGTTGATTGTTTCTGGCATTTGTGAAAGCACAAAATGCACATCTTCATTGAGAACTTGACTATTCAAACCACACTAGATATTTTCCCGGGTCCTACTCAGAGTAATGACTGGTGGTGTGGCTTACACATAGTGAATATCAAATTATCTCTCCTTAAATGAAAGTAGATATATTTCACTGAAAAGGCAAAAATGTTTTTGCATAGATTTCTTTAAAACTGGCTTCAAAAATGTCAGAAATGAACATGAAATTCTGACACAAAATGAAATCATATGCTAACCAGTGTTTGTAAACCTTTTTATTTCTGAGAATATAATGAGAAGGAAGATTGTGGTTAGCCATATGAAATAAACTAACACTAGCGTGAAAATGATGCCTGTTTTCTTCAGGCTGTGATGAATAAGAAAATAGGCTTTGGATGTCGATTTTATATGTTTTGATTATTTTTCTTTTTGATACCCCCCCATTGGCTTTATAAAAATATTCTTCAAATTTGAAAGAAAAGAATCAGAGGCAGTTTAAAATACAAGTTGCTGTTAGAGCATGATTTATTATAGTAATTATTATTTTCCCAAACTATAGAGCATAAAATACTAGACCTGTGGAGAGGGACAAGATTCTATTCATCCATTTTTGTTCTCAAATTTTAAAATGTTTATTTCATAAAATAGATGTTCTATATAAGCTTTTGAACTGAAATGAATGAAAAAGTACAGAATATTGAATGTAAAAACATTCAGGTATATATGTGTATATTTATATAAAGTGAGATTTATTTTAGATATTTAAATTACAGTAAAAATAATTGCAAACACTCTTACAAAAATACATAGAAAATTAGCATGCCATTATGACGATGTGAAGGAATATCCCAGCAAAGAAGAAAGTAATCAGAGGGGTCAGAGGGAAGGAGAGACCTGGGTAGGAGATGGGAGAGGGAAGGGAAAAGGGGTACATTATCAGTTATGGGGGTATTGGGGAAAGGAGTGAAGCCCTAAGGGCCAGCAGAAAAAAATGATAACTGGCATCCTTGGAGGTAGGAGGCAAGGAGACCCTCTAGAATGTACCAGCAACCTGGGACATGAGAGATTTTCAAGACTCAGAGGGAGGGACTTTAGATGAAATATCCAATAGTGGGTAGAGGGAGCTTGTAAAGTTTGTCTCCAATAAAAAGACAGGGCATCAAATGGAGGGATGGAGTTGCCATCTCATAGTCAAAAACTCTAACCCAGAATTGTTCATGTCTAAAAGAACTGCAGAGACAAAGATGGAGAAGAAACTGAGGTAAAGGAGGTCCAGTGACTAGTCCAAATTGGAATCCATCCCATGGGGAGGCTCCAAGGTCTGACACTGTTACATATGTTATGGTGTGCTTACAGACAGAAGCCTAGAATGACTACCACTGAGAGGCACAACAAACAGCTGAAATAGTCAGGTGCAGGTACTTACACCCAACCATGGACAGAAGCTGGAGTAAAGTTAGGGAATAGCTGGAAGTAGCTGAGAAGGAGAGCAACCTTAAAGGAAGACCAGCAGTCTCAACTAACTTGGAACCTCAACATTTCTCAGACACTGGTCCACTAACCAGACAGCATATACCAGCTGATAAGATGCCCCATGACACACATACAGCAGAGGACTGCCTGCTCTGGCCTAAGTGAGAGAAGATGCACCTAACCCTTGAGAGACTTGAGACCCCAGGCAGTAGGGCCTCAAGGGTAGGGTGGGAATGGGATGAGGGGAGGGTGGGGACATCCTCTTGGAACGGAGGAAGGAGGAATGGAATGAGGAATAGTGGGAGGGCAGACCAGGAGGGGTATAATGACTGGACTGTAAAAAAAAAAAATTAAATTAATAACAACAATAACAACAACAATAATAATAATGAAAAATAAAATAATAATTTTCACCACCACCCAAAATTTGATGTTGGATTTGAAAATGTGACCTTTCATTTATATCAAATATATAGGTCAGGCAAAGAATATGAATATTTCTAGTTATATTCCTAAAAATTGCTACATAAACAAAACTGGAACAATGGAGATATAAATAGACATGCTAACATGGAAAGAGGAAAATGCTAAGGATCCCACACCTAGTAAAAAACTACAGAGAGATCCCCCATTATTGGTTATTGAATACTAAATGGTCATCCTTCAAGCCACATACACACTACCAAAAAGAGAAAACTCAGTAGACTGTAAATATATATTCATATACAAATACACATACATATATGTATATATGTATACATACCTCATATAGTATGAGTGAGTGTGTCTGTACTTGTTCATACTCATATATACATATGCATATATATGCACAACAACAACAACCAAATAAATAGTCTATCGACTTGAAAATGCAGTAGAGTATGAGAAAGGGTAGATGGGAGGGGTTCGAGGTGGAAATAGAAGGGCAATGCAATGAAATTCAGTTTCAATTAAAAACACATCTTAAAACATAATCTAAAGATAATAAATCCAAATTAGACTGTCTTAAAAATTTGGGGGTTTTACTTTCATAAACAAACAAACTCTAGTAACTAAAAATTAATGAAAAATAAAACACACATCTTCTTACACTTTAATTTGTGTTTTGTTCCTGTAGTTTTAGTGAATAAAATTCAAATGATATTTTAAATTAGGATTATGAATATATAAATATAATAATAAGAAAGTGATGTTTTGCCAGGCAGTGGTGGCTCACACCTTTAATCCCAGCACTTGGGAGGCAGAGACAGGTGGATTTCTGAGTTCGAGGCCAGCCTGGTCTACAAAGTGAGTTCCAGGACAGCCAGGTCTACGCAAAGAAACCCTGTCTTCAAAAGACAAAAAACGAAAAACGAAAAACAAAAAACAAAAAAGAAAGAAAAAAAAGGAAAGTGATGTTTTTCAGATGGCTGAGAAACACCTAAAATCATGTTCAATATCCTTAATCATCAGGGAAATGCAAATCAAAACAACCCTGAGATTCCATCTCACACCAGTCAGAATGCCTAAGATCAAAAACTCAGGGGGACAGCAGATGCTGGAGAGAATGTGGAGAAAGAGGAACACTCCTACCATTGTTGGTGGGAATGCAATCTGGTAAAATCATTCTGGAAATCAGTTTGGCAGTTCCTTAGAGAATTGGACATAGTACTACCTGAGGACCCAGCTATACCACTCCTGAGCATATACTCAGAAGATGCTCCAACATGTAATAAGGACACATGCTCCACTATGTTTATAGCAGCCTTATTTATGATAGCCAGACGCTGGAAAGAACACAGATGTCCCTCAACAGAAGAATGGATACAGAAAATGTGGTACATTTACACAATGGAGTACTATCCAACTATTAAAAACAAAGAACTCATGAGATTCTTAGGCAAATGGATGCAACTCGAAAATATTATCCTGAGTGAGGTAACCCAATCACAAATGAACTCACATGGTATGTACTCACTGATAAGTGGATATTAGCCCAAAAGCTCAAAATACCCAAAATACTATTCACAGGCCACATGAAGCTCAAGAAGAAGGAAGACCACAGTGTGGATACTTTGATCCTTCTTAGAAGGTGGATCAAAATACCCATGGCTTGCAGCCAACCAATAGACTGAGCATAGGGTCCCCAATGGAGGAGCTAGAGAAAGGAGCTGAGGGGTTTGCAGTCTCTTAGGAGGAATAATATGAACCACCCAGTACCCCCAGAGCTCCCAGGGACTAAACCACCAACCAAAGAGTACGCATGGGGGGACCCAGGGCTCCAGCTACATATGTAGCAGAGGATGGTCTTTTTAGACATCAATGAGAGAAGAGGCCATCTGTCCTGTGAAGGCTTGATGCTCAGTGTAGGGGAATACCAGATCAGGAAAGTGTGTGGGAGGGTGGTAAGCAGCGGGAAGGAGGATGGGATAGGGACTTTTCGGAGGGGTAAGGAGGATAGTGGATACCATTTGATATGTAAATAAAGCAAATATTTATCAAAATAAAAAATAAAATAAAAAAGTCAAAAAAGCAAAAAAAAAAAAGCAAAAAAGGAAAAAGAAACTGATGTTTTACCTTTACCTTTACAAACTACAGCCTATGTTGTGTGTGTGTGTGTGTGTGTGTGTGAGAGAGAGAGAGAGAGAGAGAGAGAGAGAGAGAGAGAGAGAGAGAGAGAGGGAGAGAGAGAGAGAGAGGGGAAACTTTCAGCTGCTGCTTATTCTGCTGTAGACAAAATGTATTAGGGATGCTAACAGGGAACTTAGAAATTGTGATCAGCAATTTTTGCTCTTCAGAACAGTAGTATAGACCACACCCTTTCAAACAAGTCTTGAACTGATTGTACACATTTTTTTCAACCCACAAGTAATTTCAAAATATATACTGACACTTAAAGATTTGTTTATAAATTGAATAAAGTATGTTATAAATATGATAAAACTTACTCATCTTTGCTATAGCAAGCATCATAGTTGATATAAATATGATAAAATCAAAATGGTTTGAAAAGGATTTCATTTAGCTTACATGTTACTGTGGTTACTAGAGCTTAACATTACATGTTTGTCTTGCCATTGATGTCTCCATCTCTGACCAAGAGCTTGAAGCTTATTGAAACCACCGGGAGAATGCTGCCTCTTTTGATAGGTTCTTTGATCTGTTTACAGATCTGATTACAGATCTGATTAGGCAACCCTGTTGCCTAATTGTGGAAACCAATTGCTTAATTGTAGCCAATGATCTTCATAGCTTCTGGCAAATGAGTCTCTAAGGTCTTCAATTGTTTCTTGTACAGCTAGGGATTAGCAGTGGAAATGGGTCAGTATTAATTGACAAGGACTCTTCAAACTTCCTCTCCTTAGATCCTAGAGGGAGGAAATGATATACTCACTTCATTGGACATTGGCTCTGGACAGTAGCTGCTCTGAAAGTGTGGGATCTTCTTTGGTGAGCAGTGGTATGTGAGGCCCATCCTCTTTAAGATTGATTTGGTTTGCACATCATAACTTCTAAATGCACTGGACTGCTGGTAGTTAAAAATTCCCTCTTCAATCGAACTTAAAATTTTAACTCAAACAGTTAAAGGACATTTTTACTGTAAAATGTCAAAATTGCCTCTTTTTCAAAAATTTGTTTATCATCTTTATGTTCTCCTCGGAGGTGGTCTAAGACTCCCAATGTCACCATATGGGCAGAAAACATTATTTTTGGATAAACGTGGATTTGCAAGTGCCATTAATCAAATTTACAAGATTGTTTTCTAATATGCTTTGCCTGTCAACTTTCCTGGTAATTCTTTTACACCCCACCGTGCAAATGACCCATCGTACAATCTGTTGATGACATTCATTGAATTAGAATTAGTCTCATCATAAATCTCACATACTTTAAAGTACAGTAATCAGGAGGATATGCTATTCAGCATGCTTCTCTTCCATCTGGTGTGTACTGTTAATGCCTGGATAGTCTACTCTGGTCTGAGACAGCGCTCTTCCCTGATACTTACACATGAGAAAAACAGGCAATATTTTGTAAGTTCTCAAAACATTTTTCAAATAGATCCCTACATGGCATGTCTATATGGTAAGAATATTTTCCAGCTTTATTAATGTCAGTCAATGAACATGCTTTTTAATATAACTTTAACTTAAACATATTACTATTTAAGGTTGTTTTGCCTGCATCTGTGCCTGGGCATCGTATGTGTGTTTGGTGGCTATGGATGAGAGCAGTGGGTATCAGATCTCCAGGAACTAGAATTAGACATGTTTGTGAGACGCAGTCTGAGAGTGGGAAACCAAACCTAGGGCTGCTGGAAGAGTAGAGAATGCTTTTAACTGCTGAGCCATCTCTCCAGTCCCAGTTATGATGGTCTTATTATGGTCTGGATTTTTTCTTTAAAATCATATTGTCTACATTGGGAATATTGGCTTCACTCTTTTCCTTATGTATGCTTTTTGTGTCTTTAAGTTTTATTACATTTCCTAAATTTTCTAGTACTGCTATGAAAAATCAGTTCAAGTAGGCACTATATTCTTATTTAAAGATCTTAGTGGAAAAGGTCTCATTTTCTCCCCACTTATAGCATGACATTGTCTATAGATTTTTTTATATGTTGTCTTCAGTATGTTGGAGTATTATTCTATATACTAATTATCAATCTTGCATTATTAAGAGACTTCATATATTCAAGTTTTTTATACACTTCTTGACATTATATAATTCCCGGGGTATTTTGTTCTTTATAGGATGTGATGTGTTATGTTTATTGATTTGTGTATGCTGAACAATCTTTGCATTCTTATCTTGAAACCAGCTAGATTATGGCCTATAACATTATGGCTAATACATTGTAGAAGATTCTCATATCTATATTCATTATTGATATTAATCTATTGTTTCCTTTTCTCTGTATTTTCAGAATTTGTTAATAGATATCAATGTCATAAAAAGTGTTTGTATAGCTTCCCTATATTTTTTCTATGGCATAATTTGAGAAGCATTTGTGTTTTCTCTTTGAAAAAAAATAATGATAACATTCAGAAGTTAAAAACCCCTGGTTTTTGAATTTTGCCATTCTAAGATTTTTTATAGCCTATTAAATCATTAAATTATTTTTTCTATTCTTGATTTTAATATCCTTTTTTTGCTTAAATCACATTACCATTGTAAATTTGTCATTATTATAATCTATATTTTTCAGAAGAGAGAAAAAGACTAGACTAATTTGTTCAAATTGCATAAACAGAATATGGCTGAGGGAGGCGTTAATAACTAAAAGTAACTTAATCTAATTTCAATCTTCTTTTTTTTTTCTCTGTAGATTGTGATAGTATTTTGCTGCTTCCTTTCTTCTGTTCAGTGGGTTTCCCTGGGGAGGAGTGATTAAATTTATAAGCATAGTTAGATTACCAAAGTCATATCAAAGAAATTACTTCATCCAAGCCTGTCTTGGTGAATCAGAGCTTGCTTCAGAGGTTAATGCAGGAGCTTTGGTAACAGAATCCTGCACCTTCAAAACTCACCCTAGCATGACTGACTGTTCTTCAAGACACCTCCTCGCAGGAATGTCTTGTATAACTTCCAGGCAACTATGTCACTGGAATATCCACCAAACGAGCAGTTATTTACAATCATATGTGATATCTGTGATAGGCTAACTGAGCCTCCTGAGCTCCAGAGATAAATTTGATCTTCTAACATACTTATGAGTTTCATGTACCTCAGAGTCTCTCTCTTTTTTTAAGAAGTGCTTCTATCAGGGTATCGGCAACACAATATATTTCCATGGGTTAAATTTTAATTTTTCTTAAATTTACTTCTAATGTAATCCTGAAGTCATCACTTCCTCAACTTATCTTTTAATGTTTCTTTATTGTCCATCATTTCTAAAATCACTTGTAAATTTGTTTTTTTTTTTGTTGTTTAAAATTTATTGAAGTTGAATCTCATGAAGGATTTGCTTTATCTTGATCAATTTCATTTCATACATATTGAGATATCAGATAAAATTAATCTAACATTTTGTTTCTTCTCTTTCTTAACTAGTATCTGTATTAACCTCTTTTTCTTTCTCTTTTAGTAGTTCTCTCATTGAGCACTGCTGGCAAGTTCTTATTTCAGTCTTTGAGCTTCTCTCTTGACTCTTCCTCTGAGCAGATTTATCATTTTCTTAGTTTTTGTTTTAATTTTTAAAGTTTTAGAACTTAATTATTTCAATGAGGATATTGCTTACCATGGTGACTGATTATTGATTAATTGATTGACAAAGAGATGGTTTCACATAGCACAGCCATATCTTGAATTTGATATATATGTGAGGTTGGCCTTGAACCCAGGTCTCCCACATATATTTTCTGAATTCAAGGATTACAGCTTGTGTCACCATGCCCAGATTTGAGTCCCATGCCACCACCGAAACATTTATTTCCTCTGTTCTCATCTCATCTAACAAGAAATTTTAGTACACTCTGATGGCAAAAAAATTGAATATTATGATCTCTTTATCCTCTTTTATTTACATCTCACTGTGCCTTGGGTTATATAATTGTGCGGGAATTGTTTATTTATTTCCTTATTTTATCAAGAATTATTTCCAATTAACAATCTCACTTCAGTATCTTGAGTGCTAGGGTTAGAAGTATTTGTCATAGCTGGCCCTTGGCACGATTTTTAATCCTGAACAACATGATGAATTTTATCATATACCAAATTTTTATTTGCACTTATATTAGTTTTTGGATAGCCGAGTAATTGTGTTTTAAAAATTATCCTGTATATATAGTGGTACTAAACATTTATAACGGGCATATAAAACACTTATTTATTTATTTATTTATTCATTTACTTATCTATTTTTATTGAAAATAGACTCTTCTTTCATACAATACCTCCCAACCATACTTTCTCCTCCTTACACTCCTCCCAGATCTGTGAACCCACTTCCCCTCTTACCCGGATCCCTCCTCCTCTGTTTCCTTTTCAGAAAAGAACAGGCCTCCAAGAGATGACAACCAAACCGGAAAAAACAAGTTACAATCACACAAGGCAAAAGCAACCTAATAGGAGGAAACGATTCCCAAGAAAAAGCAAGAGTCAGAGATGTGCCTGTTCCCACTATTAAGAATCCCACAAAAACATCACGCTAAGAGCCGTTAAATATTCTTAGGGTACCTGGTGAAGACTGGTGAAGGCCCCCTACATTTAGCTTCAGTCTTTATGATCACTGTGAACTGTGCCTAGTGGATTCTATGGGCCATGTTCTCCTGGTGTCCTCCATCTTCCCTGACTCATATAGTCTTTCCTCCCCTTCTTTTGTGGGGTTCAGGGAATAATACTGATCGAGATCTACATTTTTATTTTTAATTAATTATTTTATTTATTTATACCACAAATGTTGCCCCCATCTTTGTCCCCCCTCCCAAGTTATTCAACCTATTCTCCTTCCCTTCACCTCTGAGAGGGTGTCCTCTTGCCCCACCCCGACATCCCTCTTCTCTGGGGCATAAAGGGTTAGGTTTATCTGCTCTCACCAAAGCCAGATAAGGCAGTCAGTACTCTGCTATGTATGTGCTGGGGATCTCAGACCAACCCCTGGATTCTCTTTGGTTAGTGGTTTAGTCTCTAGGAGCTCTCTGGGATCCAGGTGAGTTGATACTTGGTCTTCTTGGGGGGTTTCCTTCAGTTCCTTCAATCCTTCACCTAACTTTTCCTTAGGGGCCCCTGAACTTAGCCCAATGGTTGGCTTTAAGTATCTGCATCTGTCTCAGTCAGCTGCTGGTAGGGTCACTCAGAGAATAGGCTCCTGTCTGCAAGCACAACATAGCATCAGTAATAGTGTCAGGATTTGATTTCCACCCTTGGGATGGATCCCAAGTTAGGCTGGTCACTGCTCAGCCATTCCTTCAGTGAGATCACCAATTTCGACTAGTCCACATAATGACTGGTTCTGGGTGCCTGCATATCTCCAGTGGTAGTTTGTATATGTTTGTCCCAGGGAGCGACACTGTTAGAAGGTGTGGCCTTGTTGGAGGAAGTGTGTCACTGTGGGGATGGACTTGGAGATCTTCCTCCTAGATGCCTGAGCATGCCAAATCTGTTACCGGCTTCCTTTGGATAAAGATATAGAACCCTCAGCTCTTCCTGCACCATGTTGGCCTGGATGCTGCCATGCTTCTGCCTTGATGAAAATGGACTGAACTTCTGAACCTGCAAGCCAGCCCTAATTAAATGCTGTCTTTCATAAAACTTGCATTAGTCATGGTGTCTGTTAATAGTAGTAAAACTCTGACTAAGACACCCTTCTATTCTGCTGTCAGAGGAATCCTCTCTCATGACATCATGACAACTGGACAAAGCACTGATCTATGAGTTTAGCAGAGTATCATTAGGAATAATTTCATTGATCATTTTTTCCTAGTCATGTTTGGTTCAATGCTATGTCTTTGGGCTATCCAGTCACCAATTCCTGGCTGTCTAGGCAGTATAGGTCTTGGGCTCCCATGTAAATGTGATAGGCCTTCAGTAAAAACAAACATTGGTTGGCTACTCCCACATGTTCTGCCTTACCATTGCCCCAGTACATCTTGCAAACAGGACAGATTGCAAGTTGATGGTTTTAGGGCTGAGTTAGTGTTCAGGTTTCACTTTCCAAAACCTGGAGAATACCTTCTCAGGTCAAAGAGACTAATGTGTAGGAGTGAAGGCTCCATTCAGACACCAGCTCAAACTGTTCAATGAGCTGTGCAGATGTTGTCTTTGGGATCTACTGTCAGTTTTCAGGAAGTGACCTTCTGTGTCCCAGCATCAGTCTAAGATTTTTTTTTTTTTTTAGAAACCCATCCTACATAAGGACACTGGCTCAACTATTCACATTGTGGTTTTATTCATAACAGCCAGAAGGTGGAAACAACCAAGATGTCCCTCAACCAAAGAGTGAATAAAGAAAATGTGGTACATTTCCATAATGGAGTATTACTCAGCTGTCAAAAAATGACATAATTAAATTTGCAGGAAAATGGATAGAACTAGATAAACTGAGTGAAGTAACCAGGATGTAGGAAGACAAACATGGTATGCATTTTCTGTGAATATTAGTCATTAGCTAAATGATAATCAAGCTACAGTCCATAGACCCAGAGAGATTAGGTAGAGAAGAAAGGTCTAGTGAGATGTATGGTCATGGAAAGGTGAAATAGAATAAATTTTGCAGGTGGACTATGGGTATGTAGGAATAGGAGCAGGACAATCACGTAGTAGGGGAAAGGATGGAGGGAAAGAGTGTGAGGAGAGATACTTGGAATTGAGGAGCTTTGGGGAGTGTAATCCAGTGGAAACTTCCTGAAATATATAATAATGACCCTACTGAGGAGTCCTAGTAATGTAAGTTACAGAGTCTGAACTGGCCTGTATTAGGTTGAGTTGTTGGATCAGGTTATCCCATGGGTAGATTAATTCATAGTCATGTAATACAGGTCTTTGGTTTCATAGAATTGGTGAAATTTCTATTAAAATGACATTATTATATTGGTTATTTAAGTACTTCTAAACATACTTCAACTATTTTTAATTCCAAGAAAGAAGTACTGCATCAAAAAACTATATTGCTGAAAGTATTTATAGATGAAAGAATTAAATATATTGAGTTAAGTTAAAATATGATTTATTTATATATATATATATATTTATATATGTGTGTGTGCATATACATGCATGTATACATACATATATACTTTTGAATGGCACATACCTCATCAGACGTTTTTGAGGAAGTTCACTTGTACTGCCCAGTTTTATGCCAATTTGTCATAATCATGAGTCATACTAGTGGAGGGAACCTCAGTAGAGAAAATGCATCCATAAGATTGAGCTATCGACAAACCTGTGAGAAATTTTCTTAGAGACTGATGTGGGAGGACCAAGCTCATTGTGGATGGAGCTGTCTCTGTACTGATGGTTCTGAGTATAAGAAAACAGGCTGAGAAATCCACATGGAACAAGCCAGTAATCACCTTTCCTCCTTGGTGTCTGTATCAGTTCCTGGCTCTAGATTTTTGCCCTGAGTTCCTGCCCTGACTTCCTTTGCTAGTATGGTGACTATAAGTTTGAGCAAAATAAAGTCTCTCCTCTCAACTTTGCTTATGGTCATGGCATTTTCTAATAGTAATAGAAACCTCAAATAAGACGTCACTACATTTTACTTTTAGTTGCTTATAAGTACCATTGCCCACTATTTACCACAGAACATTTCTTTTTCTTTTTCTTTTTCTTCTCTTCTCTTCTCTTTCTTTTCTTTTCTTTTTTATTAACTATTTTATTCATTTACATTTCAAATAATATTCCCCTTCCTGGTTACTCCTCCACAATTCCCCCATCCCATCCTCCCTCTCTTTTCTCTCCCCTTTGCCTCAATGAGGGTGCTTCTCCACCCACTCACCCACTTCCACCTCACCGCTCTAGCCTTCCAGTGGGGGGCATGAAACTTCCATAGGACCAAAGACCTCCCCTCCCATTTTTGTTACATAAGGCCATCCTCTGCTATACACATATCTGGGGCCATGGGTCCCTCCATGTGTACTCTGGTTTGTGGTTTAGTCTTTGGAAGCTCTGAGTGGTACTGTTAGTTGATATTTTTCTTCCTAAGGGTTGCATTCCCCTTCAGTTCCTTCAGTCCTTCCCCTAGGTCTTCCACTGGGGTCCCTGAACTCAGTCTGATGGTTGAACATTTCCACATACTGACTTCATTCTCCCTGCCTTTATCCTTCATCTACCCTTGATCACATGAGATTATTTGTGACCTCAGTGACTTACTCATCCAGTCTGTGTGAGTATTATGATAGTTTATGGCAATTTGTATTTTTATCATTAGGAGGATAATTTTAGATACAAATGAGGCCATGTATTTTGTTCAAAAGGTCCTATGTATATATTGTCGACTTCCCGAAGATCTTTTCTATTATATAAGTGCGTTTACTGAGTAAAACCTTCACCTGACAGAGAAAGAGTGTTTTCACCATGTGCAAGAGGCCATTTGTCAAATCTGACCTTTTCTGTGAAACAGCTACAATTATTAGTTGATTCAAGTGTCAAAACCCCATCATAAGATAAGGAAGTCAGCTAGGACTTTTTTCTTTTCATTTGATAATAGGTTTCAGAAAGAGTTATAGATGGATTTGATGTTTCTGTCTAAGGTTGAAATCTCAGCCTGAAATGTGCACAGAACAATTTAGATGGCCACCTTTACTGAACAGACTGATATATCACAATCTCTGTTACCTTATAGATTGTTCATGAAGCTGTAATAAACTCTCTGAACAACATCTCATTGTAATTTATAGTGTTTCAGATCCTAAGCAGGGAACACCATTTTTTTTTTCCTAAAACAACTTCTCTGGATGCCATTATTTTATGGAATATGTAAATATAAATAAGCAGTGAAATAAAATATGAAGTTTTTATTTAAAAGCTCAGATACAGATTCTATACTTTATGAGTTTACTAGTGATGTATAATTGACTATAGAATAAAATACCACAGCTTTTGGGGATCTACAGTACAATCAAAATCAAAGGCTTGTGAAAAGAAAAGAAAAAACCTTCATGTGAAACTGCATTACAGAAAGACCAAGTGGGAGGAGTAGAGACCTATGCTGAATGCAAAAGCCTAAACATCTTTCTATACATTTAATTGTGCTTATGTTATAGTTACAGCCTGTTCCAAGATTATGGAGGCTCACAAAGATCTTTATAGAGTTGATCATAGAAAATATGGATATTAGGGAATGTAGATTTTATTGAAAAAAGAAAGTATAAAATTCTCTCCATATGAAAAAAACAATGACAATAAGAAAATGAGCTTATTTTAAAAGAAAAATTTAAAGGCAAAGAAAATGACAACATTAAAATCATAGCATGGGATCTGCTTAAGACACACTTACATGATTTAAAAATCTGGTAGTGTGCTTCGCAATTATGAGAAACATTGGGTCAATTGAAAGGAAGACTAAAAATAGCTTCAGTTGCATTTTGGTTTAAATATACCACATTAAATATAACAATCAAAAACAAACTTTGCATAATTGCACATTAATTATGAGTTAACCTACATGAGAGTACCACATAACATATATATTGGAACAGAATTGGTAGGAGTTTTTAGCCTAAATGCAGAGAACTTACCCCTCCCTAGAAGAACTTTGCTATTCTTAAGGACATTGTAGATTCACTCTATCCTTGCTCTGTATTGTCCTTTAAATCATGAACAATACTATACAAATGAGAGCTGTGAACAATGTCACTTTCAGTGGAAAATTATTGTAGCTGTTTTATAAACTCTGTAAACTTTGGTGAAAATATTAAATACACCTCTTACTGTCATTTCGAAATAAATGGAAAAATGAGAACTGCTCACATTAAATTATTTACACTTCAATTTCTGACATTAAACTTCAATATACTTTGAAAGCTTATGGAAGAAGGAGCCTCTGACCCTATACCTATTGTTTGAGACCTAAGTAGCATATTTCATGATTCCCCAACCCCTTGTCTCAATATTGTAATTATTTGAATTCCCCCATCATGCTCATTTCCCTCCTCCCCTCCTCTGGATCTGTCGTCAGTACCTAATTTTGGACAAACATTCGTCTTTGCAAAGATCCTTTTGCTATGTAGCAATGGTTCCTTCAATGACAGACGTGCATCAGTGCTGGCATCATCTGTCTCTATTGCAGGTCCATTCCCATTTTTTCTATTAGATATATTCTTTATTTACATTTCAAATGATTTCCCCTTTCCCAGTTCCTCCCTCCCCGAAAGTCCCATAAACCCTCTTCCCTCCACCTGTTCCCCAGTCAACCCCCTCCCGTTTCCCTGTCCTGGTATTCGCCTACACTGCTGCATCAAACCTTTCCAGGACCAGGGACCTCTCCTTCCTTCTTCTTGGGCATCATTTGATATGTGAATTGTGTCTTGGGTATTCTGAGCTACTGGGCTAATATCCACTTATCAGAGAGGCCTATTCCCATTTGATTCTCTTTTGACTTCCAGCATGAACACTGTTGTTTGTTATGAGTTCATATGCTACTTTATATCTTTTTCATTTATAAAATTAAAAAAAAAGTCACCTACATTTAGCATTGGGAGATAAAGAGATCAGACAACTATATGTATTACTGTGTACACAAATGGGGAAATAATATCTATATGATTCTAGGAGTTTTAAAATGGCAGGTTATAGAAATATTTTATGTTATTCTGAAGAATACATTTGGGTAGAAAAACTGAGAAGAAAGCCTGGGGAGGTGGACAGAATGAATCGCTTGACTTTCACAGTTGTGTCCCACTTCAGTTAAGCAGTGACATTAAATGACTTTATATAGACAATCTGTATATACACTGAAAGGATTTAATTAACATTTTTATTAAATATATATATATATATTTCTGCAGTTACTTGCTATATATCATGAAACAAACTGTTAAAATAATTTGGCTCTTTCTTAATAGTATAATCTACTATACAACATTATAATGCATTTATACTCTATGTACATACTGAATAAATGGCGGTATATATGTACATACCACACATAGTTTACATTATACCTCTTAGTGGCTTTTCTTTGTAAAATACAAAAATTCAAGTATATAATGAATTTGTTTGTTTTGCTGGGCAGTAGAAAAAGGCTTTCTCCATTTCTTCTCTAAAAAAGTTGCTTCATGCCAGCATGTCACCAACAGTGTCAGAGTTTGAGCTGGAGCTGATAGATCATGGATTCACTTTTCAGATAAGAAGGCATGGACTTAATACAGGTAAGGAAACCAAAATGGAGGTAGGAACATATTTGCCTAAGTAAAACAATGCAGTGACAAGACATTTAGCATCTCGAGTGTATATATAGTTTTGTACCTCTCATCTCCATTGATGAATACAATCATCCTTTAAAGTTACCAAGAAATAATAAAGTGACTGAGTTAATAGGAAAATTTAAAGTTGTTCAACATCTTTCCCGAGGAGACACAGCTGGCATACATAGAGCCTCACATTGGTATCCACTCATCATCAAACCAAGGCTATGTCTGTTCCTCACCTTGTGCCCTTGTATAATTGGAAATGGAAGCTACTTACACTCATGCAGAATTTCATTTACAAAAACAACAGAATAAAACAAGTTGTTTTCAGCATAGATCTTTAGCAACCTTGGATTTTTTCCAAAGGTTGGCAAGGTGTTATTACTATAATCTACAAAATATAGTATGCTAGAAATACATTTAATGCAAGATCAAGCCAAAAGCTCTTGTATATTCATACTGCATGAAAATGATGAAATGGTCTACTTATGGAGAGTAGACTGTACTGCTTTTAAATTATTTGCATATTCAGTGTTTTGCTTTGGAGACGTTCAGGAGGGCTAGGAGCTCAGTTCTTCCATGTCTCCCCATTTCAATGCTATCTAAGCTGGATAAAGGTAGCCTCATGAATTGATTGTGTTTAAAAGTTATTTAAACTTTTCCAATGTATCTTATTGTGTTGCACATATACTATTTAAGGTTTCTTTCTGTTGTGATAAACATCAGGACTAAAATCAACTTCGAGGGGCAAGGGTTTGTTTGTCTTACCTTTCCAAGTCCAAGTCCATTAATGAAGGAAGTTAGGGCAGAAACTGAAGCAGGAACAAAAGCAGAAGCCACATAGAAATAATGTGCTATAGCTAGAGTCCCTGAATCATGTTCTTAAATACAACCCAGGAACATCTGTCAGGAGAGTAAATGCTAACAGTGGGCTGGGCTCTTCTGTATTAATCAGCAATTAGAACAATTCCCTACAAACATATCCAAGGGAAAAAAAATCTGTGTGGGAAATCCTTATTGCTATAAAAGGATTCTAAACCCATGAAATTTCAACAATATTGGTTCCTAAGCAAGACAGGCATAATGATCACACCTGTCAACATGCCAGTGTGAACCTAAGAAATTTCACAAATTCTTACCCATAGATAAAGAGTTACAGATGGTAGTTTCTGCGGGAAGGTGAATCAGTTTTTATCAGAGGTTACCCCTTTGATAGATTATTCAATTCCTAGTTATCAACACTAAGGACATGTGTACAAGAGTAATACTCAATAGTCTCAGTTTATATGGGTTTATATTTTTCTACATACATGTATAAATGTTTGCATAAATATTTAATGTATAATTATAGATAAGATGTCATGAATTTGATAGGAAGTATGGGAGAATATGAGAGAAGTTGACAGGATTATATAAACTGTTGTAGGTAATATAAATACTGTAGCCACATATGAAATATTAAAAATTTAAATAAGAATGTTGGTGTAATGTGTTGGATAGACTTTTGTTTTAAGTAGCCACTTGCAAGCAACGTGTTATGTATTATAAATATAATAAAGGTCAGACAATTAGACCTCTTTTCCTTTTATCTAAATAATATTGAATAAACATGTAAATGCTTCTGGTTTAGAAACAAATTAGTATAAGAGATTCACTGTTTAATGGTATTTCTTCTAAATGGATCTGGAAATTACGTTTGAAGACTTGGAATTTATAAAACTGTTCAGTGGGATAATGTGCCTTTAACAGCCCAGTAGAGAACTTGGATTTTCCTCTGTGCAGCAAGCAATTTGTTCAAGGTGAAGAGTTTGACTTAAACACATGTGAGGTTTGCATATTTCCTAGAGGCTCGCATTAAATCCATCGAGCAGTCTAACGACCTTGCCACCAGCTTCCTCCCAGAAAACTGACATTCACATTTGTAAGGTTAAATAAAATATATAACAGGAACACCAAAATGTAGAACCGCTATGAATCAAAGAAGCGAATCATAGGTACTCTCATCTTCACTGCACAGTTAGAACTTTGGATAATGATCATGTCAGGAACAATATCTTTTTATGTGAACTGTCTGTACATTGAGGCTGACAATTCAAGTTTGGGATGACACGCTGAAATAATTCTTTTACGTATCAGACGGGCTTTTAAAAGTGAATTATTCTTGGTTATGATCTCGGGAAGCATGCGTTGATTCCCCTCTGGCACTGTAGTTTCCTTAGCCTGCAAAGATATTATGAGAGAGCAACAGTGTGGCACCAAGGTATTTTAGATAAAATGTGGACTAAATTGCAATTCAGTAGAAAAATCGCTCATTTATTTTGAAGAATTATAGGCTATTATTAGTGAGTTATGGTATAAGAAATGGATACTTCACCACATTTAGACATAGTCAATGCTTATCTATTGTGTTTTTTAAGAGCCTATACTTTTTCAGAACAATTTAATCTTCACAAAACATCATATCTTGTATAATAACTCTATTTCTGGGTCTATATTTCTAGAAATTAATTTCAAAAAGACTACACTAAATTTATTTTAACATTCTGGAAATTTTATTTTTATTGTTTCAGTGTGTGTGTGTGTGTGTGTGTGTGTGTGTGTGTGTGTGTGTGCGCGCGCGCGCGCCCGCGCGTGTGTGTGCGTGCGCACATGCGCAGATACATGCATAATAAGTTCAGGTTCCTGCAGAGAGGCCAAAGTCATAATATACATGGAGCTGGAGTTACAGATGATTGTGACCTGCCTCCTTATGACTGCTCAGAACTAAAAATCTTGGGTCTTCTGGAAGTGCAGCCAGTATTCTTAACCCCTGAGCTTTCTCTGAAGTGCTGTTTAAAAAAAAAATTGGATATTTTCCTTATTTACATTTCAAATGTCATCCCCTTTACAGGTCCCCCCCCCCCGAAACCTCCTATCCCACTCTCCATCCCCCTACTTCTATGAGGATGATCTCCCCCCAAACCCACTCCTGCCTCCGCACCTTCACATTCAGCTACACTGGGGCATCAAGCCTTCACAGGACCAAGGGCCTCTCCTCCCATTTATGTCCAACAAGTCCATCCTTTGCTTCATATGTGACTGGAGCCATGGGTTCCCCTATGTGTACTCTTTGGTTGGTCCCTGGGAGCTCTGATGGGGAGGGTGCTGGTTTGTTGATATTGTTGTTCTTCCTATGGGGTTGCAAACCCCTTCAGCTTCTTCAGTCTTTTCTCTAATTCCTCCACTGGGAACCCTATGCTCAGTCCAAAGGTTGGCTTTTAATGTTGGGGATTTAAAATAGTTTTCATCTTTTTGATTTTTCATTAACTTGAAATAATGGTTTTATTATTTTTCCTTTAGGATAAACAAATTCCTCTTTCTATAGCAAATTAAAGAAATTTGCTGTTACATGTCTTATACATTCTACTTTCCAAAAGGAATGAATAAAAACAGTGTTTTTCTTTTTTTTTTTCTTTTCTAAGTTTTTTTTATTTACATTCCAAATCATTTCCCCTTTCCTGATTCCTCTCTCCCCTTTTCTTAACTGTCATTTTATGCTTCTCATTTGCTAGATAGAAATTTGAAACATCAATTCATATTAAGTGATATTAACTTCCCCTCATTTTTTCTGTCTTTCTCAATAGATCTCCTCTCTCTCTCTCTCTCTCTCTCTCTCTCTCTCTCTCTCTCTCTCTCTCTCTCTCTCTCTCTTTCTCTCTCTCTGCTCTTCCTCTACTCAGAGCACTCAGAGATCCTGAGTTGGTACTTGGCAGTCCCTCAGAGGTCAGGCACACTCTATCCCATGTAAGCCTGAAGAATAGTATAAATTGTTGTTTCCTCCAATATGGAACAGTCTAGGAAAATTACTTTCATTTAAATTATCAACACGAGTAGAGAATAATATGGGGACCTAGAAATATCAATAAAATTAAATGAACCACATTTGTTGGTGCACACCTTTAATCACAGCATTTGGGATGCAGAGGCACGAGGATCTCTGTGAGTTGGAGTCAAGCATGGTCTATATATTAAGTTTCAGGAAAGCCAGATCCACATAGGAAAACCATGTCTCAAAACACCAAAGCTTCTCTCACTGACTTCTCTCAGTGAAAGAAAATACGTTTAGCCCTCAATAGACTTGAAGCGCCAGGGAAGGTGGAGGCCTGTTGGACCAGAGCTTCCTTCTTGGAGGGGAGGGGGATGGGCAATGGGAAGAGGAACTGTGAGAGGGGGGACATGGAGGGGGAACAATGACTGGAATGTAAATAAATGAAACAATTAAAATAAAAGAGTGATTTGTCTTCTATCAGCATTACCTATAAGCATAGGTAACAAGTTCAACAACTTTGGAAGTTGTTTGGTATTGTGTGGTAAACTTGTTGGGTATTGTGTGATAATGATGCCTCCACAATGAAAGAATAGGCAACAAGATGAATAATTAATTTTCTTAATTAATAATTAATTAATAGCATTTACAACTTTCAGTTACACTGCTGTTTTATCTTGATTCTTTAAATAAATCTATGCAAATTCTGAGACCCTCCTCATAAATCGATGCCAGTAAAATTTCAGAGATGATTCTTTTAATTATAGAGATTATTTTTTAAATTGTCTCTTTTGGTTTTGAACAAAAACAACAAAAAAAAAAGCCCAAACCACAGATCCTAAGTGTCTAATATGGCACTTCTACAAACACAGAGATGCGTTCTGTGTTCAACAGTTTTGTTTATAGCTAAGAGATTAGTGATTTTGTTGAAAGTATTTGTAAAGATCCAAAAGATGATGTCCAAGGTCTTGAATATGGTTTTAGTTGAATACTTTTTGGCAGTTAAACTGTCATATTATTTGGATACATTTGATTGAATTGTGTGTGAAAATTTGAGTTTTTTGACTTAATTAATAATTTTGTAGATAATATATGTTAAGAGTAAGGAATGTTCTTATAGAAGTTGGATTATAAGGACATACAATTTTGTGTTACCTTAATACATGAAAACTGCTACAGTTAAAGTATATTTTAAAACCTATAATCTTCAATAATGACGTTTGTGTTATTTGAACTACAGAGACAATATTAGCAAACATATCAGATGCTGAACAAATATATCTAAAAAGGAATTTAACATATAATCAGCCATAAGTCTGGCACAGTTGTTAGGGATGTATTACTCAGAATCAGGCTGATGAGGCTTGACACTTGTGTAATCTACACAAATGACAAAGAATGAGGGATCCGATCACTTATAAAAATTATTTTCTGAAAAAGACAACAAATTATCATGTAAATATGTTAATTCAATGTGGGAACATGTAATGAACTTTTATGGCATGGGCTCACAGAATGTTAGCCAATATTCCTTTTACTAGTGCTATATTCAAACTAAAGGTGAAGAATCTAAAATCAAAGATAACATCAATGATAAAAGACATCTGTATCCCACAAATGAAAATTGGCCTGTTTAGAAATTACAAAAAGGAATCATTAGAAAGAATATTGTTTATAATGAATGAATCTGAAACCTGTGCCTGCATGTTATTTCAAACTTGCAGATGATTGAAAACTCTCATTTTAGGATTTTACAGTTTTATTTATAATCTACATATTAGATATGAAGCAGTTGTTTTGTGATTCATAATTTTCATTAAATCAAACTCTAATTAAAAAGTTTTCACCTGGAGACACCTTCCTCTGATAGGGCTCTATCAGCCTGTTTACCTGTTCATGACAGTATTAAATGTCAGGCTGACAAATGTCAGCCCAGCAGATGGATAATTGTATACTTTAACACTTCTAATGGACAGATGTATTTTAGCATAAATTTTAATATAATCTGTGATTTAAAACAGCTCCTTAGCAATCTTGTTATTTACAGAGATAATACACATCTATATGATACTGACTCAATAATACAAATGCTATGAATGATAAGTATGCATGCAATCATTAATAACTGGGAGTGTTCCATTAAGCATAGCATCTTAGTTGAATTTCTAATAGCGCATTCTGAGACAATGGGTTGTGTTGTTTGTTTTCATATATAATCAAGTAAGGGGAAACGACTCAGGGACTGCATTATATAATGCTAAGGTTGTTAACAGGGACTGGACTTTATGGAGGTATCAAAAAGCAGATAAATTAATTCTCAGAAGTGTGTAGAACCTGCAGCATCTTTGCATTCACCACCACCATGGGTAGGGTGAGTTTCCACAGATTGATTATCCCTCATTATGGACCACAGCCTTGTAGATCCAGTCTGCTTGAATTTTAGACTCAAAGAAGAATCTATGATGGAAATATGAAAGAACCTGGAAAAGCAATTTTGGGGAAATAATGTCAGTATGTCAGTTTTGTATGAAACTGTGTGGCACTTCTAGTATGGTTGAAGCTAGAGCTGAGACAAGAGAAGAAGAAAAGACAATCGTAGGATGCCCACACTCTACCTGCCACTGTCACTGCTCAGACCCTTAATGGTCTACTTAGTAAACATGTCTGCTATTTTGTGTCCAGTCAAGGTTTTGCATAGGGAGCAAATGAAATAAAGTCTCTGCTGTTTATGATAGTTCTTAGACTATAATTGTCATTATATCCCCTTTGTCCTTCATGTTGGCAATATTTTTGCTGCTCGAGAAAGATAGAGGGATGAATTTTACATTTGGAGCATTTGATCTATCAGATCACAAATGCTGTGATTGCTCCCTTCCTGTGTCAACAGGCATAGAGGCATCAGGGAATGTTCAGAGGTTCCTGTGGCTGCTTACCCCATTGGTTATTTGCCACAGCCATAGAGACTCATAATACCATGCCTACCACTAACAGGCTATAGTTTTTGGATTGTATTTTCTACAGTGACAGTAGCCATTCTATTCTTACTGCCAGAAAATGCTGAAATGCATATATGTCTGCAGTCTTTACTTCTGTTACCATGACTCCTTCATGTGGAAGTCACTTCACAAGAACTGGACTTCTATGGATAGGCTAGCAGAGAGCCCAAGAAAATTCCGTCTGTCCATCACGCTGATCCCTTAATCTTAATATACTGAAACCCATAACCAAAATTCTAAGCTATTTATTATTATCTAGGATTGAATGTCTATCTGTAGCTCGTACTAACACTGTCTCTAGTGAAAGCAGTCAGTTAACATACAATGCTATACTGTAAAGTTCAGGTTGGGAGCATGTCTCCTCATTGTTTTTAATTCTACTGTTAAGTACATCTCAGCATAATACCAATACAGAAACTCTATACAAAATATTAAGCATCCTTGTTTCACACTTGTGGACCATACAGGAATTGAGTAGAGGGAACATCTTTAATCTCACAGGTTGATGTGAGAGATAGTCCACAATGAGGTAGTATAGCATGTCTCTATATTCTTCTACTAAATGTCTTTGGGAATGTGGATTGGCTTTGGATGTATAACCAGTGTGGCGTATTCACTAAATGTAGATTTGTTCTGTATTCAACTCCTACTCTGTCTTAAAAATATGTTGTTACTCTATGGTAGGTAATTATGGCACTACAGAGACTGAAGACATATGGTCAAATGCTATCAGTGTGCACATGTACAACAAGAGTTATTCATTGAAAATACTCTGAATTCGGTCTGTTCATCTCCAGGCCATCAGGGGACTGTACTAGGGCCTGTTTGAGTGACTCTTAATTTTATACCAACATATTAAGTACCAAAATATTGATTGGAGTTATGGACGGTTGCAAGTATTGTTCTCACAGCTATGGAATATAAAATGTTTGGTTCACTAAGGCACATTCATTTCCTTTAAAACTGAAGAGACAGATTATACTTTATTATGCCACCTGGACTTTATCACATCTGCTTCTATTCAGGGGGATTGGATGGATTTTCTGAGACAGAGAAGAAAACGATCTATAATATATTGGCTTTTTTATTGCTGGGAAACAAATTGTCACAATGTTAATAGAATAAAACCAAACACTTAGTGTCTTACTGTTTCCTAGGTCAGAAGTCTTTACAGACATTATTTTTCTCTGTTCAGGATTTCAGAGACATTGAACAGGCCATCTTCTCCAATAAGATTGAAGCCTTGCATGTCCTCGCATCTTGCTGTTGTTTTTTTTTCAGACTTGTCATCCGAGTCCATTTTCTAGTAGCTGTGTAACTGAGATCTCTTCTTGCTAGCTGTTAGCTGAAAAGCATTCTTGACTCCTAGAAGACAGTCTCAAATCCTTGGTATCAGACTCTCCCATGGGCCTTTACAACAATGATCCTTGTTTCTCTAATTCAGCAACAGAATTTCTATCAAGCCTCAAGAATTTCTTCTTCCAAAAAAAGCCTCATCTTTTTTAAGTGCTCCCTTTATTGGGTAGATCCCATCTGAAGAATCATAATTTCTGGTATACGATTATTTAAGAATATTTCCAAGAAGATGGAAGGAGAGACCCCTGGTCCTGGAAAGACTGGATGTAGGGGAATGCCAGGACAGAGAAACGAGAGGGGGTTGAATGGGGAAAAGAGGGAGGGAAGGGGCTTATGGGACTTTTGGGGAGGGAGGAAACGGGAAAGGGGAAATGATTTTGAATGTAAATAAAAAAAACTTAGAAAATAAAAAAAAACAGAAAAAGAAAAAAAATGAATCTTGATTATTTCTGCAAAACTTCCTCTGTTTATCAAAGCTACATTGGCAGCATGACATGAAAACGTTTTGCCTATAGGAATGCCACACCTACAGGAAATGATTATACAGGGTGGAACCAAACTAGCAATTATTGAAACTTTCTCAGAATTGTCTGCTTTTTTCTGTATGGTTATCAATGGAATATCTGTATTATCAACCTTCTAAACAGTTTGGAAATTTACTTTGTAACAAAATACAGGGACTCATAGGCACAGTTATAGCACCCTTTGGGGGGAAGATATATATTACATCTATTGGGATGGAAAGACATAAACAGATTGGTGAAAATATCTTTCTTTTATATTTAATTTTAATTTTATTTTTTATTCTTATCTCATACATTACATCCCAACAGTACTTTCTCCTTATCCTTCCTGCTTCACTCCCCTTACCTCTCTGTCCCCCAGATCTATCTCCATCCTGTTCCTGTTCAGAAAAGAGTAGGTCTCCAAGGTACATGAACCAAACGTGGTACAACAAGCTATAATAAGACCAGGAACATACCATCACATCAAGGCAGGTTGAGGCAACCCAGTAAGAGGTTGCTGACGGGTGAGGGACACCAAGTCATCCCCTTTTTCACTAGTTTGTCTTTGTGTCAATAACAGAAAGGGAACAATTGGTAGAGCAGTGGCAGCAATGAATCTTGTTTCCCATTGGATGCAATAGTTCAATGAACGTGAACTGGGAGTAGAAAGTTAAGGCATAGGCATGGAAATAAGCACATACTTACCTGTATGTTTAAGGATTTGTATGACAGTGAGTAAATTATTTTCCCTCCTAAGTGAAACTTTCACTCTCTAAGATGAAGTGTGTCCTTGAAATTCTAACAATTTTGACATGGATATTTTTTTATCTTCTAGTGACCTAATTTGTTGAGCTAACATTTCTACACTTACAGGAAGACAGAAATATTTTGTATTTGAGCCACAGGGACAGATGAACAATTACAGAATTCTGAGGACTTCAAGACCATTGGGCTGATTTCTATTGCAACATGGTATTTTTTTCTAATGCTTACATGCAGAAATGTGCTATTTACCCACAATTTATGTAACTACACAATGGATAAATTACAGGTGAAAATGGCTCTAACCAACTATGCCGAACAAGTCATTTAGTCGTCTAGATGGTCATTGTATACATTTGGATTGAGCTCAGCTATTTTGGATAAAGAAGACTTGACTATATTTTTAAAAGACAAATTTCATCCACAGATTGTGGGAAATATTATCGTATGTTGCAATTTAATTTTGAAAATGAACAAAATAAAGTTTATGAGATACCCCTAACTTCACACATTAGGCCAAAGAAAGTTAGCTATTGTTAAGCTAATCTGCAATATCATAAAATTGAGATTCTAGTGTGTGTACCAGAGACTGTTTACTCCGATGACTCTCAGAACAGAGTTAATGAAACCAAAATTAATTATGTTTTTATTTACCTCTGTACCATGATTCAAGTCTTTCATTGTCGGATGCATCCACAAGATAGGAATCATCCACAAGATTGCTGATTGCTCTTAGGGAAATTAACCATAGTTATAAGGAGGCATCCCAAAACAGAAGACAAAGAAAATCTTTATCTCATGGTTAATGCAGCCATGCAGTTTGCAAGCTGCCAAGTAAGGGAAATCAGGGCATGTCTCAGCATGAGTCCAACATTCGCAGAGAGGGCATATGAAGATACAACTCCAATCTGAGATCAAAGGACTGAAAATAAGGTGACTTCTGCTACCCAAAGGCTTTAGAAATTGTAATCACTGCTCCAGAGAAGACTGTGCACACTTTTCCTCTAATTTTGTTGACCTGTCCCTCTACAGAGTGCAAGCTGCTTACACGGACCATGAGTCATTCTTACTCTGTCGATTGATTCTAAGGTCAGTCTTTTCTAGAAACAATCTTCATAGACATACTCAGAAATAGTCTTTTATCAGCCATCTGGTTGTCTCTTAATCCAGTCAATTGTACTTACCATTAACCATTAAACAGTATTTTCACTTTTACAAAACAAAATTTGAAATTTTCTTTTGAGGTTTTGTAATAAATAGTTTAAAAGGATCAAAACTTTATACCAAAGTTATTTTTTATTTCCTAATACTTTGTAGATATTCATATAATATATATCATATGTATATATATATATATAGGTGTAAAAATTTTGTATATATTTTTAATTCATATAGTCTTTATTGGTAATGAATTTAGCCTCTGCAACACTAATGGAAATGTTAGATATATCTTACTTTGTCTCTTTTTTTATTATTTATTTATTTCCTGTCATGTAAAAGGTACACTGTGGGTGGTTGTTTTCTTTCTCTGTCTAGCAACATGAACTAACACTGTATTTGCAAGCCGTTATGGATAGTGAACAAAAGAATTCACTTCTAAATTCACATTACTGATATTCCTTAACTAACTCCATCTTTAAGCTCTGTGGCCTGAGTCTTATGTATACTTATGGCTTTTTCGCTCATTTGATTTCTAGCTTAATTAGATATACACCAAATCCCCGCTTACATGTGACTGACTTGAGAAACTGGCACGAGAGACTGGCTACATGGCAGAAGGTAAAATTTGTGAACAGCAGTGGAGCAGACAGAATACCTATGTTTTCTGTTTCCACTTCTACATGGGATAATAGTATTTGACTGACAGAGCCCATGGATACTTTTACCTCTAGGTCCTGTCCATTTACCTTCTAAGCGATACCACATATGGGTCTAGGGATAGGTGTTCCAGGTTTCACAATTGTAATTTTATGAGTAATACTTGATAGTGCTCAATGTATTTGGCAGCTATGTTTATTAGAATGATATAGTTTAAGACAAACCTAGTGTTTTGTACAAAAATAGCTTAAAAAGAGCATTATGGTTGGATGCTAGCTAGAGGCATTACTCGGAAGCTGTGTATGTACATTCATTTCACTGCTTCTTATAGGTGGTATATTTGAAGGATGAGATAGATCTAGGCTACAGTTATTAAAACCTTCTATAGCCCATCATCTCTTGTGAACACTTGAGGTAAGGCTTTCTCATACTTTGCAGGCTTATTTTTTTTTTAACAGAAGAGAGTTGAAAATTTCTAAGCTTATTTATCCGTATCTCATTTATCAGATCAAAACAGGCTGAGGAATGATCTGTGTAGTGCTAGACAGAAAGAGAACCTGGAAAGCTAGCAATGTTGCCTACCCTTTGCTGTTTGCTGTTAATTAAAATGACTGTTGTTGCTTATCACGTAGTCTTTGAAATCGGTTACTTTGATCTTAAAAATTATTTTTAACTTTAGTGCTTTTGAAAACTCCTCTCTTCTCCAGTCAGACACACACTTAACAAGGCACATCCTGTCCATAATTAGACAGTGCAGTAGTCTTCATTTATACACAGAAATAACTCTTCCCTCTCATTTGTCACTAACATATTATTCATGGAATTTCTATTGTGCATATGAAGCCACATCTATGACTATACACTTTAGAACACCTATGGAAAATGCTTACAGTTGAAATATTTTTTCTTTTAACCAGTGATTTTTATGAATTAATCTATCTTCTGTACTCACAGACATTTATCTTATCTTTTCACTTAAGCCAGTGCTCATGAACTGTTTTGGAATGCTTCATAATATTAGCTCAAAACACATACCTTCAGTGTCATTTTAAATTTGTATAGGACTTCAGTCAGTGTCTTGTTACTAGAAGACTTTCATTATTTTCTCCCACTACTTTTTATGTTTTTTTTCCTCCTCAGTTAGTTTTCTGGCCTAGTTAGTTACTTTTTTTGAACAAGTGGCTTAGAGCATGTTCTTTTAATTATAATAATTCACCATCTAAAATATCTATAATGAGTTCATAGTGACTTTCTAGTACTATATATTTTTAATATATTTCATTTGAAAGAGTTATGAGGAGTGCATGCTAGTCATAATTCCATTGTTGTTTTTTTATTTTTTTTTTTTGCTAACACAAAGACTGAAATAGGACCCCTACCAATCTCATTCTTCCTGACCTATCACACAAAAAAAGTAGTACTCTGTAACAATGGCTTTGATAGAATTGGAAGCAATAAAACAATGCAGAAGCACATTTTACAACACTTACATGACTTTTTCCTTGCAGAAAGTTTATTACTCGCTAATATGTGTTCTACCAGAGTAGCGAGCTTTTAGCAGGGCTGTGACACAGACTGTGGTGTTCCTTGAGTGTCGGCTTCAGTTTTTTAGCTTGACTGGTCACAACTTTGGTTGATCAGCCTGAGTTCTCATGGATCATTCTCTGAGTGACAATATGTGACAATGAGTTCAGAACAGTGTGCATTGACTCAGGGTCACTCTCAGTTTGAAGTCCTTCAGGAGGCTTACAATGAGTTTAGATTAACTCAATGTCTGGTGTAGCTCAAAAGAACTACTGTATCATAATGCTTGTTCCCCCCACATGTGTTCTATAATTTCCTACAAAGTAAACTACTCAGGGCTTTCTGCCAACAAGCAGACATTGAGATATTCAATTCTATATAGTCACACAATCTGCTATCAAGTCGAGTTTAAAAAGATTATTGCTACTACTCTGCTCTCTTCAAGCTAGATATATTCCCATATAACTAGCAAGTGTTTCACCATGCATATAAAATATATGTTAGGATGTCTTTGTGATGTAGGATTACTTGTAGAAACTTAGTCCCTCAAGACGCATATTATCTTAGGTGTCACTAACACTGCTGGCATCAACATGTATCATGTCATTATGGTTTGTTGCTGTTTTCCACTTGGCTTTGAGGGTGTGTGATGAGCACAGGCTCACACTAAGACTACTTCATTTTATATTACCTTAAAATGCTTGGCTGTTCTGGAGCCAACTCTTCTACTCAGTTTTTCATTTTGTTTTGTTTTCCTAGGAGAGTTAGGAAGTGCACAGCATGGCTTCATAGTCTGGTTACCCAGCAGAAACTCCTGGGGTTTGATTACTTTTGTCTATTGTTTGATAAAACATGTAGAGTTGCCTGCAAACCAGGACAAATATGTAATGGGGATGTTATGACTCAGTGTAGATACATTTTAATTTTATTCTTTAAAAATTGACATTTTGGTAAAGCTTGAACACCAATAGATCTTTTTGTGATTTCAGACATTTACAAAAGTGTGAATGCAAATATTCTCTTGAGAAAGACTAGTAAGAAGCTTCGGATCATCTTTCAGTAAAAAGATGACTATAAATAAATAAATAAGTAAATAAGTAAATAAATAAATAAATAAATAAGTAAATAAATAAATAAATAAAATAAAACACTGCCTGACTTTTTGTATGTTTATATACAGGAGATATAACAAAGCAGATTGCATTATTTGGTCTCTTTTCAGCTTTTTCTGTACTTCCCTCCCTCCCCCAGTCTTAAGAAGCCAGACGGCAGGAAGCATACACAACCATTTTCTGTGGGCAGTGTTGTCTTGAGAGCAAAGTGGCTTGAACTTGGTCTTTTAATAGGATGCCAACACAGTTTAAACCCTAGAGTTTTTTCAAATGTAAAATTATTTTTTCTGCCTTGGAAATAAACTACTAAGGAAAAAAGGTGAAGGAAAGCAACCTCCTGGTATAGAGACAAATTATATAAACAATTGCATTAATGTTTCAGACATTGCCTTCTAAGATGGGTTCTTTTTCTCTGCACTGAATACACATCAAAGTCCTTTATTTTCCCTTTCACTAAAATTTATTCATTTCATTAAAATGATATGTTATATTTAATGTTCTGCATTTGTTTTAGAATATCTAACTCTTATTGTAGTTGTTATTTGACAAACACATTAATTGTATCATCTTTCAGCGTTATCATATTTTCTGCCATAAAATTTCATATTTTTGGTGTAATTATAATTCCACATGCGTGAAGTTTGGGTTTATGCTGTTTTTTTTTTCATTTTAGGCCTTGTTATATTATAACAATATAAATCCATCTGCTGGATTTTAGACATGTTCTCCACCAAACCTAAAAAATTGAAATTTTAAATTATATTTTGTTAGTCATTGTTAATAATGTGGATAGTCATGTGAAAAATCTATACCCTATCTTGCTCTAGACTGATGAACACATCAGTGTAGTTTGACATTTTAATGAAGATTTCAAGATAATTTTCTTTTTATACTCAGGTAACTGCAACTTTATTCTCAACAGTTAACCATGAACTGAATAATTCCTAACACATTCAATTTGTTGTTTAGTTACAATCATAAATTTTCCTGACAATGATACAAATCATTGAAATATTAGCTACTATTTATTCTTTGTTTTGTTTTATAAAATTAATTATTTTATTTGTTTACACCTCAAATGTTGTCCTCCTTCCTGGTCTCCTCTCCTTGAACCTTGTACCACATTCCCCTCTCCTTTGCCTCTAAGAAGGACTCCCCCCACCCACCCACACCTGCCTCAAGCCTCTACCATCTCCCTTCCCTGGGGCATCAAGCCTCCACAAGACCAAGGGCCTCCCCTCCCACTGATGTCAGATAAGGCAGTCCTCTGCTATGTATGTAGCAGGAGCCATGGACCAACCCCATGTATACTCTGTAGTTGGTGGTTTAGTCTCTAGGAACACTAATGGGTGTAATTAATTGACATTGTTCTTCTTCATATGGGGTCTTAATCCTCATTTAGCCCCTTCAGTCCTTCCCCTAACTTTTCTATTGTGGTCCCTGGGCTCATTCCAATGGTTGGCTGTATCTGCATCTGTCTTAGTCAGGGGCTGGCAGATCCTCTCAGAGGATAGCCACATCAGGGGCTCCTGTCTGCAAATACATCTTGATATATGCAATAGTGTTGAGATTTGGTGTCTGTGGATAGAATGGATCCCAAGGTGGGGAGGCCTCTAGATGGCCATTTCTCCAGTCTCTGCTCCATTTTTGTGTCTGGGTTTCTAGTAAACAGGAGCAATTCTGGGTTAAAAATTTTGAAATGTATGCATGACTACATACATATCTCAATTGAGGGTCATATCATTATAATCCTAGTGGTCCCTTCAGGATCTATCTCCCCTATGTTGGGAATTTAGAATAATGTTACCCTATTGAGTCCTGGGAGACTCTCACATCCCTGGTTTCTGGGACTTTCTAGTGGTTCCACCTGCTCCCTGCTCCCCACTGCTACATATTACTGTCCATTCTGCTAAGCCTCTGAATTTCTCTCCTGTGTCTTCCCACACTTGATCCTGCCCTCCTTTCCCCCCTCCTTTATCCCACCCAGGACACTTTCCTTCTACCTCCCCTGATTATTTAGTTCCCCCAACTAACTGGGAATAAAGCATCCACACTTTGACCTTTTTTTCTTTAGCTTCATATGGTCTCTGAGTTGTGTTGTGGCTATTGTGAGCTTTTGGGCTAACATCCACTTATCAGTGAGTACATACCATGTATGTCCTTTTGGTTCCGGGTTACCTCCCTCAGGATGATATTTCTAGTCTGATCTATTTGTCTGCAAAATTCTTGAAGTCCTTGTTTTGAATGGCAGAGTAGTGTTCCATTGTATAAATGTACCTTATTTTTATTCATTCTTCCATTGATGGACATCTGGATTATATCCAGCTTCTGGCTATTATAAATAAGGCTGCTATAAACATAGTGGATATTGTGTCCTTGTGATATGGTGGAGCATATTTTGCTATATGTCTAGGAGTAGTATCGGTGGGCCTTCAGGTAGAACTATTTCAAGTTTTCTGAAGAACCACAAGATTGATATCCAGAGTGGTTGTACCAGCTTACAATCTCATCAGCAATGGAGGAGTGCTCCTCTTCCTCTACCTCCTTGCCAGCATCTGCTGGTGCCTAAGTTTTTGGACTTAGCCATATTGATTGGTATAATATGGAATCTCTGGGTTGTTTTGATTTGCATTTCCCTGATGACTAAGGATGTTGAACATTTCCTTAGGTGCTTCTTAGTCATCCAAGATTCTTCAGTTGAGAATTCTTTGTTTAGCTCTGTACCCCATTTTTACTAGGGTTATTTGGTTCTCTGGAGTCTAACTTCTTGAATTATTTGTATATTTTGGATTTTAGCCCTCTATTAGATGTAGGGTTGGTAAACATCTTTACCCAATCTGTAGAATGTCATTTTGCCCTACTCAAAGTGCTCTTTGCCTTATAGAAGCTTTTGTTTCATGATGTCCCATTTATCAATTGTTGATCTTAGAACCTGGGCCATTGGTGTTCTGTTCAGAAAAATTTCCCCTATGCTAATGTATTCAAAGCTACTTCCCCCTTTTCTTCTATTAGATACATCATATCTAGTTTTATACAGAGGTCCCTGTTACATTTGGACTCGAGATTTGTATGAGTAGATTAAAATGGATCAATTTGCATTATGTTACATGCAGACCACCACTTAGACCAAAACCATTTGTTGAAAATACTTTCCTTGGTGGAGTTCTTTGGGTCGCTTATGTATACTATCATATCATCTGCAAAGAGTGATAGTTTGACTTCTTCCTTTCCAATTTGTATCCCTTTGACCTCTTTTTGTTGTCTAATTGCTCTAGCTAGAACTTCAAGTACTATATTGAAAAGATATGGAGAGAGAGGGCAGCCTTGTCTAGTCCCTGATTTTAGTGGGATTGCTTCAAGTTTCTCTCCGTTTAGATTGATGCTGGCTACTGGTTTGCTGTAAATTGCTTTTACTATGTTTAGATATGGGCCTTGAATTCCTGATCTTTCCAAGACCTTTAGCATGAAAGGATGCTGAATTTTGTCAAATGCTTTCTCAGCATCTAATGAGATGACCATGTGGTTTTTTTCTTTGAGATTGTTTATGTAGTGGATTACATTGATGGATTTCCTTATATTGAACCATCCCTGCATCCCTGGGATGAAGCCTACTTGATCGTGGTGAATGATCGTTTTGATGTGTTCTTGGATTCGGTTGGCAAGAATTTTATTGAGTATTTTTGCATCGATATTCATAAGAGAGATTGGCCTGAGATTCTCTTTCTTTGTCGGATCTTTGTGTGCTTTTGGTATTAGTGTAATTGTGGCTTCATAGAACGAGTTGGGTAGCGTTCCTTCTGTTTCTATTTTGTGGAACAATTTGAAGAGTATTGGTGTTAGGTCTTCTTTGAAGGTCTGATAGAATTCTGCACTAAAACCATCTGAACCTGTGCTTTTGAACTCCTACAGCTGATAAACGACTTCAGCAAAGTGGCCGGATATAAAATCAACTCAAGCAAGTCAGAAGCCTTCCTATACTCAAAGGATAAGCAGGCTGAGAAAGAAGTAAGAGAAATAATACCCTTCACAATAGCCACAAACCATATTAAATATCTTGGCGTGACTCTAACCAAACAAGTGAAAGATCTGTATGACAAGAACTTCAAGTCTCTGAAGAGAGAAATTGAAGAAGACCTCAGAAGATGGAAAAATCTGCCATGCTCATGGATTGGCAGGATTAATATAGTAAAAATGAGCATCTTACCAAAAGTAATACACAGATTCAATGCAATCCCCATGAAAATCCCAACTCAATTCTTCATAGAGTTAGAAAGAGCAATTCAAAAATTCATCTGGAATAACAGAAAACCCAGAATAGCTAAAACTATTCTCAAGAGTAAAAGAACCTCTGGGGGAATCAGTATCCCGGACCTCAAGCTGTACTACAGAGCAATAGTGTTAAAAACTGCATGGTATTGGTACAGTAACAGACATGTAGATCAATGGAACAGAATTGAAGACCCAGAAATGAATCCACACTCCTATGGTCACTTGATCTTTGACAAAGGAGCTAAAACCATCCAGTGGAAAAAAGATAGCCTTTTCAACAAATGGTGCTGGCTCAGCTGGAGGTCAACATGCAGAAGAATGCAAATTGACCCATAATTATCTCCTTGCACTAAGCTCAATTCTAAGTGGATCAAAGATCTCCACATAAAACCAGACACACTGAAACTAATAGAAGGGAAACTAGGGAAGAACCTTGAACATATGGGCACAGGGGAGAATTTCCTGAACAGAACTCCAATAGCTTATGCTCTAAGATCAAGAATAGACAAATGGGACCTCATTAAATTACAAAGTTTTTGCAAGGCAAAAGACACCGTCAAAAAGACAAAGCGGCAACCAACTAACTGGGAAATGATCTTTACCAACCTTACATCCGACAGAGGGCTAATATCCAAGATATACAAAGAACTCAAGAAGTTAAACTCCAGAGAGGCAAGTAACCCTATTAAAAAATGGGGTACAGAGCTACACAAAGAGTTCTCACCTGAAGAATATCTAATGGCTGAGAAGCACCTAAAGAGATGTTCATCATCCTTAGTCATTAGGGAAATGCAAATCAAAACAACCCTGAGATTCCATCTCACACCAGTCAGGATGGCTAAGATCAAAAACACAGGAGACAGCAGTTGTTGGCGAGGATGTGGAGAAAGAGGAACACTCCTCCACTGCTGGTGGAATTGCAGGCTGGTACAACCACTCTGGAAAGCAGTCTGGCGGCTCCTCAGAAAACTGGGCATGACACTTCCGGAGGATCCAGCTATACCACTCCTGGGCATATACCCAGAGACTTTACCTGCATGCAATAAGGACACATGCTCCACTATATTCATAGCAGCCTTATTTATAATAGCCAGAAGCTGGAAAGAACCCAGATGTCCCTCAACGGAGGAATGGATTCAGAAGATGTGGTATATTTACACAATGGAATACTACTCTGCAATTAAAAACAATGAATTCACGAAATTCCTAGGCAAATGGTCAGAACTTGAAAATATCATCCTTAGTGAGGTAACCCAATCACAAAAGATCACACATGGTATGCAGTCACTGATAAGGGGATATTGACCCAGAATCTCAGAATACCCTAGACACAATCAGCATATCAATAGATTTCTAAAAAGATGGAAGGAGAGACCCCTGGTCCTGGAAAGACTGGATGTAGGGGAACGCCAGGACAGAGTAATGAGAGGGGGTTGAACGGAGAAAAGAGGGAGGGAAGGGGGCTTATGGGACTTTCGGGGAGGGAGGAAACGGGAAAGGGGAAGTGATTTGGAATGTAAATTAAAAAAATAAAATAAAATATAAAATTAAAAAAAAAAAAAAAGAAAATACTTTCCTTATTACATGGTATGGTTTTGGCTTCTTAGTCAAAGATCAAGTAACCATATATGTGTGTTCTTATTTCTGGGTCTCCAATTCATTTCCATTGGTCTACCTGTCTATCTCTGTACCAGTTGCAGTTTTTAGCACTATTGCTCTGTAGTGGAACTTGAGGTCAGGGATGGTGATTCCCCAAGAAGTTCTTTATTGTGGCAAATGGTTTTTAATATCCTGGTTTTCTTGTTATTCCAGATAAATTTGGGAATTGCTCATCTATCTTTGTGAAGAATTGAGTTGAAATTTTGATGGGGATTGTATTGAATCTGTAGATTGCTTTTGGTAAGATGGCCATTTTTACCATGTTAATTTTTACCATGAGCATGGGAGATCTTTCCATTTTCTGAGGCCTTCTTTGATTTCTTTCTTCAGAGACATGAAGTTCTTTTCATACAGATTTTCACTTGCTTGGTTAGAGTTACACCAAGATATTTTAAATTACTTGTGACTTTCTCAGCCTGTTTTTCACTTGTATAAAGGCAGGCTACTGATTTATTATAGTTAATTTTATATCCAGCCACTTTGCTGAAGTTGTTTGTCAGGTGTAGGAGATCTCTGGTAGAATTTTTGGTGTGGATTATTCATTCTGTCATATCATCTGCAAATAATGATATCCTGACTTCTTCCTTTCTATTTTTTATCCCTTTGACCTCCTTTTATTTTCTTATTGCTCTAGCTAGAACTTTGAGTACTATATTAAATAAATATGGGGAGGGTGGGCATCCTTGTTTTGTCCCTGATTTTAAAGGGATTGCTTCAAGCTTCTCTACATTTAATTTGATGTTGGCTGTTGGTTTGTTCTATATTGCTTTTATTATGTTTAGGTATATGCCTTGAATTCCTAATCTTTCCTTTAACATGAAAGGGTGTTATATTTTGTCAAAGGATTTTCCAGCATCTAATGAGATCATAGTCATGTGACTTTTTTCAAAAAGTTTATTTATATAGTGGATTAATTGATGTATTTCTGTATATTGAACAATTTCTGCATCCCTTGGAAGAAGTCTACTTGATCATGGTGAATTATTGTTTTGATGTGTTCTTAGATTTGGTTTGTGAAAATTTTATTGAGTATTTTTGCATTGTTATTCATAAGCAAAATTGGTCTAAAATTCTCTTTCTTTGTTGGGTCTTTGTGTAGTTTAGGTATAAGTGTAATAGTGGCTTCATGGAATGAATTGGCTAGTGTTCCTTCTGTGTCTATTTTGTGGGATAATTTGGAGAGTATCGGTATTAGGTTTTCTTTGAAGATCTAATAGAATTCTTCACTGAAACTGTCTGGCCCTGGACTTTTCTTGGTTGGGAGACTTTTAATAATTGCTTCTTTTTCCTTAAGTGTTATGGAACGTTTTTAGATAGTTTATCTGATCCTGACTTAAATTTGGCACCTGGTATCTGTCTTAAAAGTCATCCATTTCATCTAGATTTTCCAGTTTTGTTGAGTATAGGCTCTTGGAGTAGGATCTGATGATTTCTTTGAATTTCTCTGTTTCTGTTGTTATGTCTCCTTTTTCATTTCTGACACTGTCTCTGTGCCCTTTATTTAGTTTGCCTAAAGGTTTATCTATCTTTTTGATTCTCTTGAGAAACCAGTTCTTAGTTTTGTTGATGCTTTGAATCATTTTCTTTGTTATTATTGGTTGATTTCAGCCCTGAGTTTGATTATTTCTTCTTGTTGTTTCTTCTCTTGGGTTTGTTTGTTTCTTTTTATTCTTGAAATTTCAGATGTGCTATTTAGCTGCTAGTGTAAGATCTTTGGAATGTCTTTATGAATATGAAACACTTAGTGTTATAAATTTTCTTCTTAGCATTGTTTCCATTGTATCCCACAAATTTGGATATGCTCTGCCTTCATTTTTTTGTTAAATTCTAGAAAGACTTTAATTTTTCTTTACTTTTTCCCTGACCAAGTTCTCATCGAGTAGAGAGTTGCTCAATTTCCATGAGAATGTAGCTTTCTGTTGTTATTTTCGTTATTGAAGACCAGTCTTGGAGGTTAGGATGTGGACCATCTATTGAGCTGGTTAAGGAATATTAATATAAAGGCTGTGTGTGTTTTTCATTCAGGAACAAAAAGCATTGGGCTGGATAAAGAACCTGTAGCTGGAATGCTGGGATTCATTAATTGGAAAATTATTTAAACACTTCTCTCTCTCTCTCTCTCTCTCTCTCTCTCTCTCTCTCTCTCTCTCTCTCTCTCTCTCTCTCTCTCTGTGTGTGTGTGTGTGTGTATGCGTGTGTAAAATTATAATTAGAGCTTATAGGTCCTGAATGTTTTCCACAATATTCATTCAAATGTTTCGTCTTGGAACGATATGGTCAATACCGTCCATTTGTTAAAATGAATAACTGTCCTTAATGAAATAACATGACTTAACGTGCATATCACACTTTTTTCTTTTACTAATATCCTTATTTATGTTCAAGATTTTGCCCATCATAGCTCATTGTATTAACTTTGGTGTTTTATTAGACTCTCTTTGTTTATTAATGTTTTTGGTCTTTCTTTGTCTTTCATTAGCTAACACTTCTTAAGACCACTGTTATATAGTATAGGCAAACTTACTGGAAAAAAAATGCAGGTTTGAGTTTTAGACAGAACATAATTGAGATGATTCTGGGTTATATTGTATTTTTTAGAAAACATATAAGTAATAACAATTTAAAAATTGTAGCTTGTCAAAAGTCTTCAGGAATTTTAAACCAAATATCCACAAGCCAAAGCTAATACAATTTTATCAGCAAAGTAGACTGGAAGAATTTAGCTATAAAGCCCAAATAAAATGGACAGCTGAATAAATTCTCTTAAAACTTAGTGACTGACAATGAATTTTTGAAAACTAATTCCAATTATTAAGGGTAGAAATTATAGGTTTTTATGGTATAATGAATTTTCTAAACATAATACCAGTTCAATTTAATAACATCTGTCAAATTATATAGTTCATATAATATTTATCAGATCTGTAAACAACTTTCATGATTTTTTATTTAATCAAATTTAATTTATGACACACAACTTAATGATACTAGTATTACTTTATAAAATACCAAAAATGTAGAGACTAAAGCCATGTTCAACTAGGTTTTAAGTTAAGAAAAGTTCTTGGATTTTTTTCTGTATTAATACATAGATTTCTGAGTGCTTTTGAATATTTACATATATTTTACATGTAATTTGATTAATGTTAAACCTGCCAATTTAATCCTACATTTTACTTTTCTTTTATCTTCAGCCCTTCCTCCCATTAAGTAGTATGGAATTCTTTTTTAAACTATCAACTTAATTTCTGCATTCTATTGTGCAGTCAATGTGTATTGAAATTTTGAATTTCTCCTATATCATAAGCAATGCTGTAATATCCATCTTTACATATGATCATTTATTTTTACACATTATTAGGTTTTGTTAAATCTTCAGGAGTATTAACTGTAGGCTTAGATTTTTCAAAACCTACTTTAGTAAGGTTCTCAAATGCTTTGCCCATTCCCTTCTAGCTAATTGTCCAAACGTAAGAGAAAAATGATAGTAAATAGAACAAGAGAGGTAGACCTATGTAGAAGTAGTTCTTTGGGGCAATTCCAATCTCTGTTGTCAAGATACCAGCATTCCAGTTCAGTGTCAGGGTACCAACAGTCTAGTTCATCAAGCATGAGTCAGCCGAGGCAGCAGCAGGATCCAGTAGAAACAGCCAGGTTTCACTTGAATTGGCATGAGTCACTGTGAGCAACCAAGAAGAAGTTCTCTGCTGTGCCTCTCTCAACAAAGTGAAGATCAGCGAAGAACTGAAACCAAGGAAGAATTGCATGGCTAGAAATGAAAGTGTTCCATCACTGTCTGTTGGGTCCTACATACACTCTCTCCAAACATCCTCTGTCTTCTCATAGGTCTTGCTTCAGCAAACCACTAACTACATGAGTCTGCTTCAGCAAAACATCATATAAATCTGCATCACATGACATAAGCAGAAATTCCACTTCAACTAAAATGTCAAATTATATATTCATTTAAATTATTTTTTGTGTAAGAAAACATGCATTTCCAATATAAATTATATGTAATTAATATCTCTAGTATTTGTTTAAGTAAGCTTTAAGTAATTTTACAGGAACTTTACATAATTCTGAGTTGCTATGTCTTTATTTAAATTATTCACTAGATTCCTAATTGACTAGGAAATCCTTACATGTTTCAATATTGATTTCAAAGAAACTGCACCAGAAACAGTTATTGTTTTTTCTCAAATATCTTTAGTAACATTGGAGATATCATTGTGTCTAACCTCTTTGCTTATTTTATAAGATTAATTTATCAACTGTTTCTTTGCTATTTTTAAGTGAAATCAAGAGTATGATACTGAAATTATTTAGACATAGTTCCATGAGAACGTATATAAATTTATTATCCATGTAATTTAGCACGTTTCAATCCAATAGTTAATCAAATCAGTTGATAGCTCTATTAATTAAATAAAATCTAAAAATTGAGTCTTACCTTTCAATACCTCTTTGTTCAGCTTGTTTACTTTTTTTTTTTCTATTTATATCACTCCTGGACATGTGTCCAATGGACTATATCCTACTAGAGATACTTATACATCCATGTTTATTGATGTTCTAGACACAAAACCTAAGAAGTAATATCAACCTGATGTCCACAAACTGATGAATAAATCATGAAAATATTATATGTAAACATTATGGATTTTATCCAGTCATCTAATAAGATAGGAAAATAAGTGGAACTGGGGGAAAAACATTCTCTTTCATGAGCAGATCCCAACTTCTAATTTTTGTGTATGAGTATATGGGAGTTTAGATGGGGGTCAGGAGCCTAGAGGCTGTGATCCATAGAAGTAAATAAAAGTGCTTTAAAAGAAGGGGTGGCAGGGTAAGGGAGATGATATGCAGTATGAACGTGTAAAGTGGAATACTGAAAGTAGGCAGGTACAAGTGCCTTCTGCACTTTCAGAAGTGCAGAAGGCAGGGAGATGAGGTTATAGCCTGGTGGACCCATAGACCTCAGCCAGTCTCTACACTCCAGGCCTCACTGCCGGTAGTTACGCACCCAACCCTTGGCTGCTGAGAGCACACGTGTGAACAGAAGTGTTTCTCTGGCGGTGTCCACAGCCCTCACTGGAACATCTTGAGTCAATAAGACTCCATGCCTTATCATTCCTGCCTGGAAATATTACATAGCTTAACAGGCTTATGTATAGATCTTGTCTCTTACACTAGGGATGCATGCAGTTGTATTTTTGTTCTATCCAGTGGCTACTATAGCAATCCCTGTCTGTCTCAGAGCCTGGCTGTCCCAACTTCCCGGCCACTGGAGCAAAGATGGCGGAGTGCACTCTGCACACTCTCCGTGGCGCTGCTCACCCTACAGACGCGATGGCCTGCAGATCTGGCACCCAGACGACCACAGCGCTGACCCGTTCTTGGGCGCAGACGGAAGCCCCAACAGGCCATGTCCCAAGTGATGTTATATTGGGGAGAGCCTGAGTACCTGTCTCTTCAGTGCAGTCTGCGGGCACAGAGGTCGCGGAAGGAAAGCTGGTAGGCTCCCGCCCAGTGCGGGGTCCCTCTGCCAGGCTGAAGTCCCACAGCAGAGCTGGTGCGCTGGTTACTGCAGATCAGCCCAGCACTTGGGAGCCGCATACACACAAGCTGCCCGAGACCCAAGCGATATTATGCCTGTCTGTCTCAGAACCTGGCTGTACCAACTTCCCAGCCACTGGAAAGATGGCGGAGTGCACTCGCTTGTTTACTTTTAATAACCAAATTGCATAAGTATTATTGAAAAATCAAATAAAATGAGTTATTAATTTATGTACTTTGAACATACAATGAAAAGTCAAACTAATTTAAGTAATCCTAGCATTTAATAGCTTCAACAGCAAAAGTCACATCACAACAATGTCATTATGTAACTTTTAGACTTTGAAATATTGGTGGTGGTGGTGGCATTCTGTGAGAGGGAATGTTTGTTGGTGGCTTGAAGTGTCTACTCTGATTTCATGATGATTACCATATTTACAAGAAAGCTAGATCTCCATTTTCACAACACAAAATAGACTCTGACCTAGTCTACTACGTTCCTTGCCAGGAAACAAGAATATAGTACGATAACAATCTTCATTTTGGGAACACCTGAAGAGACTAGAAGGGACATGAAATTCTCTCATCAAGTGCAAGAAAATGCAAAAATCGAGATGGAACGCACATTTCATTATGTTAATTTTTTTTAATCAGCAAATCTTGGGAAGCTATGCATCTGTTGAATCAAAACATGTTTGCCAAGCTCTTTATGCTTTTTAAATATTGTGTGTGGTTGAAGAGAAATGAAATCTGTGTTTGCTATCCTTACTTTTAGATTCTATGAGAACTGAGCACATTTTTACAAGTTCAGTGTGCCTTCTTTTTCTGTCAGTCTTTATGAGCTTCGATTCTAAAGTGACAATAAAATTTGATGTTAATCACATAGATTCTGTCCTTTTTTTGTTCTTTTTTTCCAGTTAACTCAAGTTTGATGAAACATTGAAATTGCCATGCTAAGGGATGCTTCCATTCTGCAAAATTGCCATGAATTCTTCTCTTAAGATGTTCACCGTCCAGTTTCAGTAATAAGCAAATAACAAGAGTTGACAAGTATACTAAAGGAACTAATGTGTGAGGAGAGGCTTCTACCTCCCTGATAAATGGAATAGGATAGCGTGCAATACTGGAGAAATTCCCAGAATGCATACCTTTCTGGTTTAGGGTTCTAAACCAGATGCTATCGGGTTAACTAACCATGGTGCTTTCCCCTAATTGTGACAAGGAGCAAGTGAATGCAAATAAAACTATAATCATAGATATGGCAGAAATTAGTGGTGTAAATTGATTGATATGGGTTAACAATATCATCTATGGCAGCAAATGCTGCTACACACTCAATGTAAACAAGCATTCTTCAGTGTGATTTCTTGTTATCAAAGTTTCACTTTTTACAATAACTCAGTGAAATGGTAATTCCCCACTCCCATTTTATAAGTTAATAATTTGGGCAATATGAACCAGGTCCACTTCTAGGGTACACATTCACTGTATTGCCCTTCAGAAGGATGAATATAATGAAATTAAATTGTATAAAGGTATAGAATGCATTCTGCAAAATATTCCTGCTACCCTGTAGATTTTTCTCAAACCTGGAACATGGATAAAATTTAGCCTATTTTTTTCATTATTAATATTGACTTAATGTTGTTAATTTCACAGGAAAAATACAATTTTTCACCTACTATTTAAAAATATATACTCCAAGAAAGTTTCTTTTTTTTCCTATATTTTATTGCAATTTGGGGCATCAGCCTCTGACACAGTGAGACATTACAGCACCATGGAAGTCAAGTTCTTTCCATACATGTTGTGGGTATTGTGTTCTATGTCAGAGCAACAGAAGGAGGAATTCATACTGCAAAAGATATGGAGAGCAGTCTGACTCCTTAACACATATAAGGGATAACGAATTAAGATGGAACAACACAAATGTGCTATACTAAACAATAATAAGATTTTAAAATTTTAATTGGAACATAAAACAAGAAACTCCCTATCAATAATATGGCACACAGTGTTTCAGTATGTTGTGCATATATCCACTGTGTAAAACTTAAAAGACTTTAAATATATTAATTTCCTTGAGCACTAAGTATGATTAAACTTCCAGGATTTTAGTTTCTATATTAAACCTATTGTGCTGTGACACATTACAGCTTTTTGTTCTTAATATAATATAGTATATATACTTCTGCATGTTCCCATCCCTTTCCTAGCCTCTATTCCACTTTAAACTTGATGAGTTTTTTTTAAAGGTTTGATTTTTTTTATTTATTTTATTTTATTTTTTTAATTTACATTCCAAATCACTTCCCCTTTCCCGTTTCCTCCCTCCCCGAGAAAGTCCCATAAGTCCCCTTCCCTCCCTCTTTTCTCCATTCAACCCCCTCTCGTTACTCTGTCCTGGCGTTCCCCTACATCCACTCTTTCCAGGACCAGGGGTCTCTCCTTCCATCTTTTTAGAAATCTGTTGATATGCTGATTGTGTCTAGGGTATTCCGAGATTCTGGGTCAATATCCCCTTATCAGTGACTGCATACCATGTGTGTTCTTTTGTGATTGGGTTACCTCACTAAGGATAATATTTTCAAGTTCGGACCATTTAGCTAGGAATTTCGTGAATTCATTGTTTTTAATTGCAGAGTAGTATTCCATTGTGTAAATATACCACATTTTCTGAATCCATTCCTCCATTGAGGGACATCTGGGTTCTTTCCAGCTTCTGGCTATTATAAATAAGGCTGCTATGAATATAGTGGAGCATGTGTCCTTATTGCATGCAGGTAAAGTCTCTGGGTATATGCCCAGGAGTGGTATAGCCGGATCCTCCGGGAGTGTCATGCCCAGTTTTCTGAGGAACCGCCAGACTGCTTTCCAGAGTGGTTGTACCAGCCTGCAATTCCACCAGCAGTGGAGGAGTGTTCCTCTTTCTCCACATCCTCGCCAACAACTGCTGTCTCCTGTGTTTTTGATCTTAGCCATCCTGACTGGTGTGAGATGGAATCTCAGGGTTGTTTTGATTTGCATTTCCCTAATGACTAAGGATGATGAACACCTCTTTAGGTGCTTCTCAGCCATTAGATATTCTTCAGGTGAGAACTCTTTGTGTAGCTCTGTACCCCATTTTTTAATAGGGTTACTTGCCTCTCTGGAGTTTAACTTCTTGAGTTCTTTGTATATCTTGGATATTAGCCCTCTGTCGGATGTAAGGTTGGTAAAGATCATTTCCCAGTTAGTTGGTTGCCGCTTTGTCTTTTGGACAGTGTCTTTTGCCTTGCAAAAACTTTGTAATTTAATGAGGTCCCATTTGTCTATTCTTGATCTTAGAGCATAAGCTATTGGAGTTCTGTTCAAAAAATTCTCCCCTGTGCCCATATGTTCAAGGTTCTTCCCTAGTTTCCCTTCTATTAGTTTCAGTGTGTCTGGTTTTATGTGGAGATCTTTGATCCACTTAGAATTGAGCTTAGTGCAAGGAGATAATTATGGGTCAATTTGCATTCTTCTGCATGTTGACCTCCAGCTGAGCCAGCACCATTTGTTGAAAAGGCTATCTTTTTTCCACTGGATGGTTTTAGCTCCTTTGTCAAAGATCAAGTGACCATAGGAGTGTGGATTCATTTCTGGGTCTTCAATTCTTTTCCATTGATCTACATGTCTGTTACTGTACCAATACCATGCAGTTTTTAACACTATTGCTCTGTAGTACAGCTTGAGGTCCGGGATACTGATTCCCCCAGAGGTTCTTTTACTCTTGAGAATAGTTTTAGCTATTCTGGGTTTTCTGTTATTCCAGATGAATTTTTGAATTGCTCTTTCTAACTCTATGAAGAATTGAGTTGGGATTTTGATGGGGATTGCATTGAATCTGTGTATTACTTTTGGTAAGATGCTCATTTTTACTATATTAATCCTGCCAATCCATGAGCATGGCAGATTTTTCCATCTTCTGAGGTCTTCTTCAATTTCTTTCTTCAGAGACTTGAAGTTCTTGTCATACAGATCTTTCACTTGTTTGGTTAGAGTCACGCCAAGATACTTAATATGGTTTGTGGCTATCGTAAAGGGTATTATTTCTCTTACTTCTTTCTCAGCCTGCTTATCCTTTGAGTATAGGAAGGCTTCTGACTTGCTTGAGTTGATTTTATATCCGGCCACTTTGCTGAAGTCGTTTATCAGCTGTAGGAGTTCTCTGGTGGAGTTCTTTGGGTCGCTTAAGTATACTATCATATCATCTGCAAATAGTGATAGTTTGACTTCTTCCTTTCCAATTTGTATCCTTTTGACCTCTTTTTGTTGTCTAATTGCTCTAGCTAGAACTTCAAGTACTATATTGAAAAGATATGGAGAGAGAGGGCAGCCTTGTCTAGACCCTGATTTTAGTGGGATTGCTTCAAGTTTCTCTCCATTTAGATTGATGCTGGCTACCTGAAAGCCCTGGAACATAAAGAAGCAAATACACCAAAGAGGAGTAGAAGGCAGGAAATCATCAAACTCAGGGCTGAAATCAATCAAGTAGAAACAAATAAAACCATACAAAGAATCAACAAAACGAGGAGTTGGTTCTTTGAGAAAATCAACAAGATAGATAAGCCCTTAGCCAGACTAACCAGAGGGCACAGAGATAGTATCCAAATTAATAAAATCAGAAACGAAAAGGGAGAGATAACAACAGAAACTGAGGAAATTCAAAAAATCATCAGATCCTACTACAAAAACCTGTATTCAACACAACTAGAAAATCTTGAGGAAATGGACAATTTCCTTGACAGATACCAAATACCAAAATTAAATCAGGATCAAATAGACCATCTAAACCGTCCTATAACCCCTGAAGAAATAGAAGTTGTCATTGGAAGTCTTCCAACCAAAAAAAGCACAGGTCCAGATGGTTTTAGTGCAGAATTCTATCAGACCTTCAAAGAAGACCTAACACCAATACTCTTCAAACTGTTCCACAAAATAGAAACAGAAGGAACACTACCCAACTCGTTCTATGAAGCCACAATTACACTAATACCAAAAGCACACAAAGATCCGACGAAGAAAGAGAATCTCAGGCCAATCTCTCTTATGAATATCGATGCAAAAATACTCAATAAAATTCTTGCCAACCGAATCCAAGAACACATCAAAACGATCATTCACCACGATCAAGTAGGCTTCATCCCAGGGATGCAGGGATGGTTCAATATAAGGAAATCCATCAATGTAATCCACTACATAAACAATCTCAAAGAAAAAACCACATGGTCATCTCATTAGATGCTGAGAAAGCATTTGACAAAATTCAGCATCCTTTCATGCTAAAGGTCTTGGAAAGATGAGTTTTTTTTAAATCTTCTTCTTCTTCTTCTTCTTCTTCTTCTTCTTCTTCTTCTTCTTCTTCTTCTTCTTCTTCTTCTTCTTCTTCTCCTCCTCCTCCTCCTCCTCCTCCTCCTCCTGCTCCCCCCTCCTCCTCCCCCCTCCTCCTCCTCTTCCTCCTCCTCCTCCTCCTTCTTCTTCTTCTTCTCCCTCTCCTCCTCCTCTTCTTCTTCCTCCTTCTCCTCTTTTTCTTTGTTGTTTCTTCCAGATTCTATTCTCTGTTCTGTTCTGTTCTGTTCTGTTCTGTTCTGTTCTGTTCTGTTCTTCTCTGGTCTGTTCTGTTCCGTTCCGTTCTGTTCCGTTCCATTCCGTTCCATTCCATTCCATTCCATTCCATTCCATTCCATTCCATTCCATTCCATTCCATTCTATTCCATTCTATTCTATTCTAAACATTCCTGTCTTGTCAGATTTCCATTAGTATGGTTTGTGCCAGGAAACTATAAGTACAATTGCAGAATTTAAAAGCGACTGTATAATTAAAGCTGAAAATATTAAGATTGACATATTGACATAATTTCTGTCTATGAAAGGAGAAAAATTATCACAATCAATATTCATTATAAAAGAAAAATTATCCAAACCAAATATTAGATAGTCTTTTGTGTAGCATTACGTTTGAAAGAAGTGAAATAATACCTAGAAAAATTAAGGCATGAAAGTATTCAGCTAGAGATTTGATAAGCTAGCATCTATTTAAAACAGGATTGGAAAACTATTAATTTTTATAATTTTTGAAATTAAAATATAAGTATACCATTTTTCCTTTATCCTGAACAAGATCCAAAAGAAGATGCATATTATTTACTCATTTATAAGTGGATACCATAAAGTATAGGATACCCATGCTACACTCCACAGAGCAAAAGAATATCACTTAGAATGGGGAATAAAAAAGCCATAGGAGGCAGATGGAGAAAGAAACATGGCAGGAAAGGGGATAAAGAGGGGAGTGGGAGGAGGTTTTAAGATCTGGTGTAGGGAAAGTAAGGAGAAAGGATCAGAGAACTAGGAGAATGAATAGAAATCTGCAGCTGATGGGACATGCTTGCGGTAAGGGGCACCTCGAGGACATGCTAGAGATTTGGGATTGGGGAGACTTCCAGAAGTCTATAGGGGTGACTCTATCTGAGACTCATAGTAATTATAGCAATGTTGATAGGGAACCTTAAGTGACCATCTCCTGTAGCCATACAGGACCCTCAGTGGAGGAATAAGGATGCAAACCCACACATAAAACTTTCAACCCCAAATGTGTCCTGTCTAGAAGAAATGCAGGGACAAAGATGGAGCAGAGATTGTGAGAATGTCCAATCAATAATGGGCTCAACTTGAGACCCATCCCATTGGCAAGTACAAATCCCTGAAACTATTAATGAAATCATGTTATCCTGGTAGACAGGAGCCTACCATAACTTTCATCTGAGAGGCTCTACCCAGCAGCTGACTGAAATAGATGCAGAGACTCATTGCCAAATATTGGACCAAATTTGGGGAAGTCTTATGGAAGAGTGTGTGGGAGAGATTTAAGACCCTGAATGGGATAGGAACTCCACATAAAGACCAGCAGAGTCAAACTGTTGGGGACCCTTGGGGGCTCACAGATACTGAACCATCAATCAAAGAGCATATAAAGACTGGATCTAGGGCCCCTGCACATATGTGGCAGATGTGCAGCTCTGTCTCCATGTGGGTCCCTCAACAACTGGAGTGGGAGAGGGAGAGCAGGGCTGCATCTAAAGCTGATGCCTGTCTGTGAAATTCATTCTACTAACTGGGCTGCCTTTTCTGGTCTGAGTGGCAAAGGATTCACCTAGCCCTCTAGAGACTTGATATGCCAGGGTAGAGAGATATTCACGGGTTCCTCCACCCTCTCAGAAGAGAATGAGAGGTAGGTTTGGGTGACAGACACTGTGCAGGAGGTGGGCATCTGGAAGAAGTGGCATCAACTGGAATGTAAAGTGAATAAATAAATAAATAAATGGAAAAAGGGAAAGTATCCAGCTAGACTTTTGATAAAGGAAACAAGCATCAATTAAGAACAAGCTTGGAAAAAATATTAGTTTTTATAATTTTTGAAATTACAATATTGATAAAATGTGGAGACAAAGTGTAGAATGGGGACTGAAGGAAAGACTACTGAGAGACTGCCCCTCCTGGGGATCCATCCCATATACAGTTATCAAGCGCAGACACTATTGTGGATGCCAAGAAGTGCATGCTGACAGGAGCCTGATATAGCTATCTATTGAAAGGCTCTTCCAGGGCCTGACAAATACAGAGGAGGATGCTCTCAGCCAACCATTTGACTGAGCACAAGGTCCCCAATAGAGGAGTTAGAGGAAGGACTGAAGGAAATGAAGGGATTTGAAAACCCATAGGAAGAACAACAATATCAACCAATCAGACTCCCCAGAGCTTCTAAGGACTAACTCAGCAACCAACGAGCACATATGGAGGGAACCATGGCTCTAGTCACTTATGTAGCAGAGGATGGCCTTGTAGGGCATCAATGGGAGAAGAAGCCCATGGTCCTATGACGGTTCAATGCTCCAGGGTAGGTGAATGCAAGGGTAGGGAGGCAGGAGTGGGTGGGAGGGTGGGAAAATAGCATCATAGAAGCAGGGGGAAAGGGATGGCATAGGGAATTTCCAGGGGAAAACTGGGAAAGGAGATAACATTTGAAATGTAAATAAAGAAAATATACAAAAATTTGTCCTTTTTAAGAAAAACAAGAAATTAAAACATAATTATACCATTTATTGCTTTCTTTTGATTCCTTCAATCTCTCCCTCATACCCTTCCTTCTTGCTTTCTGTCAAATCACAGCTTCTTTTTCTGAATAATTGCTAAACATGAAAAAACTAATAAAATATGCTTATGAAGCAACATACATAAATTGAAAAGAATTGAACAGAGAAAAGTTTTCCTGTTTTCAACTTAAAGCATACTGAATAATATGTGAATCTAATAATGAATGTTAAATATGTTTTTGAAACATCTTAGTAAAATTAAAATTGTGTTTTATACCTCAGAATCAATGGAAAATTAAATCTGAACCAAGCATACTATATAGAGATAATACACAAGCAAAATGACTTATAAAATGTCAAAAAGAAGATATTAAAGAATAATTTATTAAGTAATAAAATAAAGCTGGGTTGATAACAGTACATTCAGGCAAAATCTAGTTTCTGTGAAAGAAAAAGAATGAATGCATAAAAGTATCTCATATGACTGAATTTGAAGTAAATTCTTAGTGAAGAGAAATAAGTGGTTATGAACTTTAAAACTTACAATAAAGGGAATCATAGTAAGGAGAAGAGATATTCTGACTTTTTAACTTGAAAAGAGTTCATTAAAATATAAAAAAGTAAAACATAATATTCATTTAATGTGCAGCAGACCACCAGAATTAAACACTTTTATAAGTTAACCAATATTAATGAATAGTAGGATTGCTATTACCCTGTCTCTGTGCTTTCTATTTCCATGTTTTTCCATATTAAAACACTCATGACAATGTATGTATTCATTTTTCCTTCAAGAAGTGGACCTAAACCATTATATGCCTCAGCCTGTATTGCAGGCAGTGAGAAGATCCAAGTCAATTTTCAATAGAGAGAGGAACAGGGTTGATCTGCTAACTTCCTATCTCCTTAAAGGTGGAATCCTAGTAAGACTCCTCAAATATTTGATCCAGGCTGACACATCTCTCTTGCTTTTTCCATTCCCCCTTTCAGTTATCTAAATCAGATATGTGTAGCTAGAAGTTTAGTCGTCATCCTCAAGTCTGGAAGGCATTCTTGAAGAGGAATTAATAATACACACTTATTAGTATAGTAAGCAGAGTGGTGAAGAAATATGGGCTACTGACAGCATAGCAATGCCACTTGCACCCTGGTTTAGTCATTTGTAGAGTTGTTTTATGTAAGGATGAAGAAAAATAAACTTACGTTGCTCAGTCTTCATATTTTGAAATGTTGTTTACCATAATCACATATCATTTCTAACCAAATATAATGTATTCAATCGTAAGCTTATTTTTTATGTTCTAAAATTAAACTATAATAATATATCCCTTTTTATTCCCACTAATCTCACCCATGTTGTGTGTAGTTTTAAGCTACCACTTTGCTTTGGCATAGGACATGCTACCAAACTCTCCCAGCTTCCCTTTTCTTCTACCTACCTTTGCTCAGGGAAGTGGACTAGGCTACCTGCCCTTCCCAGTTTCCTTATAATCCACGGATAAAACACACACACACACACACACACACACACACACACACACACACACACACATACACACACACACATATTTTTCCTTTATAATTTGCCTTCTTGGCACAATTGTTGGGCACTACTATCTCCCTCCTGTGAAATAATGTCCTTATCATTTCTTTCTCTTTTTCTGAGATTTTTTTTGTCCTTTTTTATTGGTTATTTTATTTATTTGCATTTCAAATGTTATCCTTCTTCCTAGTTTCTTCTTTACAACCTCTTTCCTCCTCTTCTGCCTCTATGAGTATGCGCTCCCACCTGCCCACCCATTCCTTCCTCACTGCCCTAGTATTCCCCTACCTTGATTAGTTGAGCCTCCAGAAGACAGAGGGGCTCCTCTCCCGGTGATGTTGGGTATCTTCTACACATCCAGATGGATCCCTGAGTTCCCTATGTATACTCTTCTGTTGGTAGTTTAGACCCTGAGACCTTTGGGGGGTCTGGTTGGTTGATATTGTTTTTCCTATGAGGTTACAAACCCATTCAGCCCCTTCAGTCCATTTCTCCATTTTCTTCATTTTGGTTCCCATGCTCAGTCCAATGTTTGGCTATGTGCATCTACATCTGCATTGGTCAGGCTCTGGCAGAGCCTCTCAGGGGACAATCATACCAGGCTCCTGTCAGCAAGTGATTCTTGGCATTAGCAATAGTGTCTGAGTTTGGTATCTGCAGATGGGATGGATCCCTAGGTGGGGCAGTCTCTGAATGGCCTTTCCTTCTGTCTCTGTTTCACTCTTTGTCCCTGCATTTCCTTTTGACAGGAGGAATTCTGTATTAATATTTTTGAGGTGGGTGGGTGGCCCTATCCTTCAAGCAGGGGTCGTGCCTTTCTACTGGATATGGCTTCCACAGGTTCTATATTACCTTTGTTGGGTATTTTGGCTAATGTCCTCCATGTTGTATCCTGGGAACCTCTTGGATCCCTGGCATCTGGGACTCTCTAGTGGCTATTACTTAACTCAGTGTCTTCCACCTGTCCTAAACTTAGTGGCTAATCCCATCTGGCCTCTGCCAAACATCCATAACTACCCACCTGTAGTAGTGGCCTGAGGCCCCAGCTCCTCCCAAGACCTCACATGGTTGCTCTCATCCCAAAGTATGGTGAAAAAAGTTTTCCTTTCTCACACCCTTCTGCCTGCCTCCAGGAACTCAGAAGTCCCATCTCCATATTTTGCCCAGAAATTAGCCCAGGGCTTTCTTTACTTTCAAATGAAGAACCAATTGGTGAACAGGACGTTAGCATCAGAACCTCCCCTCACCCACCCACATGAACTAACATAACCACATAACTCATGAATTCTTTTATTCTATCTCAAATTATGTAAATTTTTCATTCAGATAATCACATGAAAAAATACAAAAAATATATTGATAGGCAAATATATCCTTGTTCTTCATACACTTGTACAGAGTGAAAAATAAATGAAACATAACCCAGAAACTGGAGACCAAGATACATAGTTAACCAAAATTTAAAAATACAACTATTTAATGAACAGAATGAAAATTGAAAAATGATACATAAATGAATGAAAGCACAAAAGAGGGAATTATACTTGCATTAAACACCATAAGCTTCCAGATTCATGACTTCTATCTGTTAAACCCATGATGAATTTGAAGGCTCAGGGCAGTTTGAGTGCATAATACCTGTTAGAATGACTATTAATTATATCCTCAGTGTCAATTAAGTCACAGTGTCAAGTGTGATTCATTACTAAGGCATAGTGGCTCCACTCTTATGAATACAGGATACATGACTAATATAAAAGGCACAATATATATTTAAAATATATTATATTGTAATTTAACAAAAAAGTGAACAAATAATATCTAACAACAAAATTAGTTAATAAATTGTGGTGATGAGATTTTAATCTGTCAGTATATGGTCATGTACTAGATTTGGACTGCTTTGATTAGACTATTTGGACTATTTTGTAGACAGTAGAAATTTATTGCAGTTCTGAAGGCTTAGCAATTTAATATGACTTTAATATGAACAGTGTAGGATTCAGGGCTTCTAAGATACATAAGCCACTAGAACTGTAATATTTTTTTTGCATTTGACAACTTACTTTCCATTTGTGTGTTAAATTGTTTATTTTTGTCTCATATTTAACAGTACCTTTCATTGTGATATTTTCAACTACATATGCAAGGACTTCAGATCATATTCACTTCCTCTCCACTCTTCTCACTTTGGGTATCTTTTTTTCCCAACAAGGACTCTTTATGGTTTCATGTCTTTTCTAGTTTCTACATGACCCAAGAAATATTTTTCTCTCTCTCAGCAATCATTGACTGCCTAGAGATTTCCAGGGAGTGGTAGTCTCATGAACCTCTCCCATTTCCATAATGAAAATGTGACAGACTCATTTTTAAATAGACTTTGTTCAGGTGTTGTTGATAGTGGGAGCTGAACAATGCAAGAACCATATAATACCGGAAGGGCATCATTATTCATAATTTTTGTTTCTCTTCCTATTTTATTCTTCCTCCCACTTTTTCCTCAGATTTCTCTAAACTGTGGGAATGATGCTATATGGGTCCCAGGTATACTTGAGCTTGTAGCATTCATTTATTCTCATCGCAATAACAAGGATAATTCCAAGAATGTTTGATTTTAAGTTAAAGTCATAAGTCTAGGACTAGGAGGTAATCAGGTCATACAAATAGAGCTTCATGAAAAAGACTACTATTTGCACAAAGAACATGAATGAGAAGGGTACTTCAACCATGTAATACATTCTGTGTCTCTAAACTAGTATATGTGATTGCCACTGATGCTCTTTGAACACAAGATGATGGGAAAGCCCTGTTATTGAAGATACTAACTGTCCTCACTGGATGTAGCAAAAAGGTTCTATGACTAAAGATGAAAATTTTAAAAGTAATTTTTACTCACCTGGTGTAATTGCCATCTGAGAGGCTTACTATTGAATAAGCTCATCTTTTCTAGGTTTTTTCCCCTGAACTCTGGCTGACTAGTTTAACCCAGCTATTCTAGATCAAACTTCTCTCCAAGCTGACAGATTCAATCGGACTTCTCTCAGCTTCTCACTGAATTTCTCTCCTTGGCCTCACACTAATTCTGGCAATCTATCCTAATCTTCTGTATCCTTCTTATACATTTGTCTTCAGCTTTGTCTAGCTTGTTCTTTCTGCAACAAGTTTCTGTAAAACTGTTCCTGAAAAAATTGCCTCTGAACTCCACAGACAGAAATGCCACAAACTCCACTCTGCCCCACTAAACTGCCTCTCAACTCATTGACTCAACTAAACTGACTGAACTCACAATTGACAGACTGACTCCACCGCACTGAACAGAACTAACTGACTTGAACTCAGAGATCTGTTTGCCTCTATCTTCTGGGATTAAATATGTGTCTGTATTCTGGCCAGATTATACAGACCTACAAGGATTTTGGAAGTGGTCCTTTGCAAAAGCAGTCATTTTGCTTGATTAAAATTTCTCTACAGAAAAGAAGATTATTTTACATGGGCATGACCATAGTTATATAAAAGGCAATTTGTTCAGCAAATCTTATCTACTAAGCAAAACAATCTTCTCATGATGGCTCATGTCATCCCTATTCATAGGCCTTTGACCATATTTACAGGGTCAGAGGTTAATTATTACCCATGAAGCTGGCTACAAATCTAATTTTAAAATATGCTTGGTTGCTTCCAACACAACATTATCACTATTTTACCAGTGGGCACAATTTGTCTGTCCTTTTAGTAGCTTTATATGCTGAATCCTCATCTGGGTAAGACTGTTGATGATAATTCATCTTGCAAGGCATCAGAGGTATCAACAAGGAGTTTGGGAAACACAGGACTTAGACTAGTAAATTTAATTACATAGATTTTAGAAAAATATATAATCATTTCTTTTTAAAATAAGACAAATTATCATTGTGTTGTATAAGAGAAAATAGATAATTATTGTATTTGCATATTGTTTGTATGTTTTTCAGAATCTCCTAATATTCTTTCAAGACAATAGACTTGTAGATATATGCCTACTTGTAAAATAATGGTACTATAAGATACCTAAATGTGTCTGATAAAAATGCTAAAGAAATCTGAATTTGTAATATTTGGGAAATTTTCTTCTTTGTAGTTACCTTTTATTTAAGAATGTGATATTAAATGTATATTCTCAGAATTCTATAAAAGATTGTTTTTATATTTGTTGGTGCAGATGTATTCCAAGGAAGCAAAATGTGGTTTTATACATATTTGCCCTTGATCTGAGAATCATGTTTCATGTGAGGCCTAAATGTTCACTTTCCTATACAAAGAAGATTTATGTGATCAAGAGCAATCCATCAGATTCTTGTTAGAAACAAAAGAGTCAGATGCAAGAAATACAACCTAAGTCAAAGGCAAATGGCTTTGACCTCTTCCTGACTAAATTCAACCCAGCCCTCTATAAGAGTATAGTGTGAATGATATGTCTTATTCCTTCTTTTTTTCTGTAGATTCTTAGACCTTACTTCAATATGAAAACGTTCCATGGAAATAGCCCAATTGAGTAGCTTTGGTAAAACAGAAACTTTATTGAGTACAAGGTAAGTATATATTCTTTTAATATCTATTTATCAGTACTGAAGTCACAGAATGTTCTTCTGTTCCTTGATTCCTACAGCCCAAACTTCTTGAAACTTGAGGTTGTATCACAAAAGAGCTGACCTGATGAGAAATAATATAAAGATATCATGATTCATAAGAGAATTTGTTTAAAGAGAATTTCTTGAATATGTATGACTCTACATTAATGTGATATTTTTATCAAGAATGTGAATGTATATTCTAATGGTTTTATAAATGTAGTGTCTTCTTAAGTGTTTTCATTTTTGTTCTAAAATGTAATATTTAGTATATAGAAAAAAACAACAAGCCGGGCAGTGGTGGTGCACGCCTTTAATCCCAGCACTTGGGAGGTAGAGTCAGGTGGATTTCTGAATTTGAGGCCAGTCTGGTCTACAGTGAGTTCCAGGACAGCCAGGGCTACACAGATAAACTCTGTCTCAAAAAAACAAACAAACAAACAAACAAAAAACCAACAAAAAACCCCAAAATGGTTAAAAACTCTAAGTAGAAATAGGAAGAAAACCACAGTAAAATTTTCCTAAAAACATGCAGTGAAATGTTATCTATATTAAATAATACATTTCACCCTGCATTTTCTGATATATAGGCATCTCTCCCATTTAGGTTTCAGCATAAAAGCATCTCTTTTGTCAAAGAAGGAGTTTTATCAAAAAAGAATCCTGAAAACATTGAGAGCAAAATGTGAGTTTTTATATTTCAGAAAGGTAAAAGGAATTTGGAGAAGTGTACAGTGAAACATCTCTCTACATGCAAAGAGGAAAAATGGTTAAAATATGGGAGATTATGGGTCAGAGAGAGAATCAGATAACATTCAAAAGTATTTTTTTCTTATTTTTAGGTTTGAGTGTTTCTAGAATGAAAACTATGGTGTGTAAGAGGCTAATGAGAAGTAACAGCAAGACTTGCTTCTTGCAGAGAAGTCAGTGAAGTGACAAGTGAATGACGTCAATGACCTCAGCTCACAGAGCTTCTCATGTGTATATAGAAGCAAGATAAAGAATATAGGTGCATAGAGTTTATTCATTAGCTATAAATGATCATACATTACATGACATTCTTCATCCAACCTAGGCAATGAATACCTACAGATGTACTGTCTTTTGAAGCATTGTATTTTATGGTTGTTACTTAGGTATATAGCTTAAAGACAAAATGGAATTTATTCTATTTGTAACTGCCCTGGTGTTTGCTGAAATATCAACAAGGTTTCACTTGTTAAACTAATTTAAATGGCAGGACATTTCCTTCAAGCAATAGAAACCACTGTCAGTTTGTAGCTTGCAGAATCCTTAGAGATGTGCAAGTGTGTGTCACAGTGTCAAGACCTTCAGTGTCAATGTAGACGTATGCACACCATGAATTCATAGGCAGAAGAATTGGCATATTATCTGCCTCAGTATTCAGTGATTATGGGAAAATGACCTGCAGAATGAATTTGAAGGATGAGTGTTGGGGTCGTCATGCAGGTGAGATGAGTTTATGTAATTATCTTTTGAAAATGAGCATATATTAAATGAAGATATATAGTTGAACATATTGTTGGAAGACTGATATGTCTCTAGTTAGGCCAGTAATTAGTAAGGGGAAAACATTCATACAAAGCTAAAATGTCTTCTCTGTTGCTATAGAAATGCTTCATAACTAACTATTATGGCCTGAAATGAATTGTGAATCTGCACCAATATTTTCATAACAGTATTAAATTGAATAGAAATAATATTTGGATTACAATGTATATTTCCTATACAAAACTGTTGGAGAAAAAATTATGGTTATTCCTATTTTGAGAGTAAGGACTAAGCTTAGTAAGACAATCAAGAGAATACTACTGTCATCAAAACATATTCATAAAGTATTCGTGGACATATAAAACCTACAGGGACCTTCTATGCTGACCTCCTCCAACTAGGAAGTATCATTTGATATCTTTCCCCTAAAAATATAGATTTATGCTTGGTGAATCAGTTCAGTCAGTAAAATGTTTGCATTAAGGGTATAAGGATCTGTGTTCAACTTTTAGAACACATGTAAAAAACCCAAGTGTAGTGACATATCCATGAAATCCCAGTACAGAAAAGGAGAAGTCAGGAAGATACTTGAGATCTATAAACTAGCTGAATTGGCAAGGTTCAAGCAAGTTAAAGGCATTGTCTCCAGAAAGAAAGTGGACATGTTCTGTGGTTTGACTTTGAGGTCAACCTCTTGCCTGAACACTCATGTGCACACGCATGTACTGAGCTCTATACATACATGTACACATGCATTAACACATACATATCAACATTTAAATTTAAAATGTTTTAAGCACTCATTAAAACATATATTCATAATAAATACATAATGTTTCTGTAACTTATACAAGAATCTGTGAATATGGCCCAGCTACTCAAAAGGAAAATAATGCAATTTGAAAATATTTTAATTCACAGAATATATAAAAATAGGCTTCAAGCTTCTCTTAAGTACTTGCCTTGGCTTCTCTCAAAGGATGGTTTGTAACCTATATTAATCCTTTATTTCCCAATTTACATTTGGTCAGGGCATTTATCACAGCTAAAAAAGGTAAACTAGAATCATGACTTAGAACCAGTATTGACATCAGGTTGTATCACGAAGAAATTGGTTTTATTGATTTCAAACATTTTAATAGCAAACATTTTTGTTCTATATGTATATAATAGAATTTGATTCCTGGAAACATTAGCATCTTCATAGATTAAATCACATCTTAACTCATTCTCCAAATATAAGCACATAATGTTGAAGTGCTTTAGGATATTCAAGGTCTGAACCAACTCCTACAGAGAAATCTACCAATTGATAATCTTATCTTCACTGCTTACCTTCTTTTAAGAATATTTTTGTATCTTTAGCTTATGGGTGTTTTGCTTGAATGAGTGTATGGATACTGTGTGAAAGCCTGGTATTCCAGGTTTCCAGAAGAAGGCATTGTGTACCCAGGAATGGGAGTTATGAATTGCTGTGAGTTGCCATGTAAGTGACGAGACCACAGAGTCCTCTGAAAGTGCAAAATATCCCCTTAACCTCGGAGCCAACTCCTTTTAGCGTCATAAATGTCAGTGTTACAAAATACATCCATTTCATGCTATTACTCAGCAAAATATTTTATTTTCTGTGAGTGAAAAAAGAAATCTCTGCGGAGTAGTTGATGAATCAGCTTAGAATCAGTGGGGGCCAAGAGAGCCTCTGCTCCAAGTCGTCGTTTCAATATCTGCTTGGATCTCAAGTTCCTGTAGCAACATTTTTATTTTTAAAAACTTGTTGCATAGTTTTACACCTACATACTTTTTCATCAAGCCTCCCTCCCAATTATTTCCCCTTCCTGAGTATCCCTTTGTCAGAATATGGTCCAAGAATGGAGTCCTGTAAAGAGATTTCTGAGTACTGATAAGAAAAATGCCAATAAAAGGATAAGAGACCTTGTGATCTTAGTTTCTTTGAAAAAAAATGAAATTGTTCTTAGATTATGCTTTTGTACCTCTCCCAGGAATAGCAGACAGGAATGATGTGACGTCAGATTATTCTGTACAACTGTCTACTGTTATTTGTTATATACCTTTGTGGAAAATCATGCTTTTGCCATGTGTGGCTTGCCCTTGTGACTGTACATTTTATCCATGTGACTCTTCTAACCCTCAGAGTATAAAGTGTCTGATGCTCTGAATAAAACTGGCTATTGTTTGACAGTTTAGCCAGCCTCATTTATTGCTTCCATTCTCCCAGGTACAACAGAATCTAGAGTAGTAAACACCCTTCCTGAATTCACATCTCTCCTTTGGGTGTATGTGTGTGTGTGTGTGTGTGTGTGTGTGTGTGTGTGAGAGAGAGAGAGAGAGAGAGAGAGAGAGAGAGAGAGAGAGAGAGAGAGAGAGAGAGAGAGAGAGAGAGAGAATGTATATTTGCCTGTGTGCTCATGATTCTACTATATTTAATTAAGTTTGCTTGCATGAGCACGGGTTGAAGAAATATCTATTGAATAATAGCAATGTGAATATACTACTAAAAAATATGATGCCCCTTCTGTTACATTTTTTTTTTATTTTCAAAGTTTTTTTTGATTTACATTCAAAAATCATTTCCCCTTTCCCATTTCCTCCCTCCCCAACAGTACCATAAGCCCCCTTCCCTCCCTCTTTTCCCAATTCAACCCCCTCTCGCTTCTCTGTCTTGGCATTCCCCTACATCCAGTCTTTCCAGGACCAGGGGTCTCTCCTTCCATCTTCTTGGAAATCTATTGGTATGCGAATTGTGTCTAGGGTATTCTGAGATTCTGGGTTAATATCCCCTTATCAGTGACTGCATACCATGTGTGTTATTTTGTGATTGGGTTACCTCACTAAGGATGATATTTTCCAGTTCTGACCATTTGCCTAGGAATTTCGTGAATTCATTGTATTTAATTGCAGAGTAGTATTCCATTGTGTAAATATACCACATCTTCTGAATCTATTCCTCCGTTGAGGGACATCTGGGTTCTTTCCCGCTTCTGGATATTATAAATAAGGCTGCTATGAACATAGTGGAGCATGTGTCCTTATTGCATGCAGGTAAAGCCTCTGGGTATATGCCCAGGAGTGGAATAGCCGGATCCTCTGAGAGTGTCATGCCCAGTTTTCTGAGGAACCGCCAGACTGCTTTCCAGAGTGGTTGTACTAGCTTGCAATTCCACCAGCAGTGGAGGAGTGTTCCTCTTTCTCCACATACTAGCCTCCATGTGTATGTGGGTTTTCTGTTGTTTTTGTTGCCATTGAAGACCACCCTTATTCCATAATAATCTGATAGGAGGCATGGGATTAGTTCTATCTTCTTATATCTGTTGAGGTCTGATTTGTGACCAATTATATGGTCAATTTTGAGAAGGTACCTTGAGGTGCTGAGAAGAAGGTGTATTCTTTAACTCTAGGATGAAATGTTCTATATATATCTCTTAGTTCCATTTGGTCCAAGGCTTCAATTAGATTCACTGTGTCCCTGTTTAGTTTCTGCTTTCCTGAACGATCTATTTCAGAGAGCGCGGTGTTGAAGTCACCCACTATTATTGTGTGAGATTCAATGTGTGCTTTGAGCTTTAGTAAAGTTTCTTTTACGAATGAGGGTGCCCTTGCATTTGGAGCATAGATATTCAGAATTGAGAGTTCTTCTTGGTGGATTTTTCCCTTGATCAGTTTGTAGTGTCCTTCTGTGTCTTTTTTGATGACTTTAGGTTGGAAGTCAATTTTATCTGATATTAGGATGGCTACTCCAGCTCGTTTCTTGGGACCATTTGCTTGTAAAATTGTTTTCCAGTCTTTTACTCTGAGGTAGTGTTTGTCTTTGACACTGAGGTGTGTTTCCTGCATGCAGCAAAATGCTGGGTCCTGTTTACATATCCAGTGTGTTAGTCTATGTCTTTTTATTGGGGAATTGAGACCATTGATATTAAGAGAGATTAAGGCATAGTGATTATTGCCACCTGCCATTCTTGATGCTATCTTTATGTTTGAGTGGTTATCTACTTTTGGGTTTGAAGCAAGAAGGTTACTATCTCATTTTTTCCAGGGTGTTGTTTCTCTCCCTGCATTGGAGATTTCCATCTATTATCCTTTGCAGGGCTGGGTTTGTGGAAAATATTGTGAAAATTTGGTTTTATCATAGAATATCTTGGCCTCTCCATCTATGGTGATTGAGAGTTTTGCTGGGTATAGTAGTCTAGGCTGGCATTTGTGCTCTCATAGTGTCTGCATGAGATCTGCCCAGGATCTTCTGGCTTTCATAGTCTCTGGAGAGAAGTCTGATGTGATTCAGATAGGTCTTCCTTTGTATGTTACTTGGCCGTTTTCTCTTACTGCTTTTAATATTCTTTCTTTGTTTAGTACATTTGGTGTTTTGATTATTATGTGACAGGAGGTATTTCTGTTCTGGTCCAGTCTGTTCAGAGTTCTGTAGGCTTCTTGTACGTTCATCAGCATCTCTCTCTTTAGGTTAGGGAAGTTTTCCTCCATAATTTTGTTGAAGATGTTTACTGGCCCTTTAAGTTGCAAATCTTCACTCTCATCTATACCTATAATCCTTAGGTTTGGTCTTCTCATTGTGTCCTGGATTTCCTGGATGTTTTGGGTTACACATTTTTTGCATTTTGCATTTTCTTTGACTGTTGTATTGATGCTTTCTATGGTATCTTCAGCACCTGAGATTCTTTCTTCCATCTCTTTTATTCTATTGTTGATATTTGCATCTATGACTCCTGATTCCTTCCTAAGGTTTTCTATCTCCAAAGTTGTCTCCCTTTGTGATTTCTTAGTTGTTTCTACTTCCTTTTTTAGATCCTGGATGGATTTGCTGAGATCCTTCACTTGTTTGTTTGTATTTTCCTGTATTTCTTTAAGGTATTTTTGCATTTCCTCTTTCAGGAATTCTGCCTGTTGACCCAAGATCTCCATATTTCTCTAAGCGATTTTTGTGTTTCCTCCTCATGGGCTTCCATATGTTGATCCATTGTCTCCTGCATTTCTTTAAGCAGCTCTCGTGTTTCCTTTGTAAGGGCATCTATCTGTTGATTCATTTCTTTAAGCAATTTTTGTGTTGCCTCCCTATGGACATCCGTCTTTTGACCCATATTCTTCTGCATTTCTTTATGCAATTTTTGTGATTCCTTTGAAAGTGCATCTACCCATTGATTCATTTCTTTAAGCGATTTTTGTATTGTCTCCTTGTGGGCCTCCATCTGTAGATCCATGTTCTCCTGAATTTCTCTAAGCAATTTTTGTGTTTCCTTTGTAAGGGCTTCTAACCGTTGATTCATGGTCTCCTGTAATTCTTTATTAGATTTATTTGTGTCCTTCTTTTGATCCTCTAATAGCATCATGAGAAGTGATTTTAAATCCAGATTTGTCTTTCGGGTGTGGTGGGGTATCCAGGACTTGCTGCTGTTGGAGAGTTGGGTTCAGATTGTGCCATATTACTTTGATTTCTGTTAGTGACGTTCCTACATTTGCCTTTTGCCATCTGGTTACTTCTGGTGTTAGTTGGTCCTGCTGTCACTGGCTGTTGGTTTGACCTCCTGTGAGCCTGCAAAGCTGTTTCTGGCCCCCCTGGATTATCGGGATTCCCCTGGCACCGATTTCTTGGGCCTGCCCTGCTCCTCAGTGATTTTGGAGCCCTGATGTGCCTTGCCCCAAGTGATGTTATATTGGGGAGTTCCTGTACATCCAAAGGCTCAGCGTAGTGGATTCCAGGAGCAGAGGTCGCCAAAGGGAGGCTGGTAGGCTCCTGCCCTGTGCAGGAGTGTGTGATCTCTCCCGGGGGCGTGGGCAGGGGGCGTCCCTCTGCAATGCAGAAGTCCCACAGCAGAGCTGGCGTGCTGGTTACTGCAGATCTGCCCAGCTCTTGGGAGCAGGGTACACACAAGCTGCCTGAGACCCAAGCGATATTATGCCTGTCTGTCTCTGAGCCTGGCGGTCCCAATTACCTGGCCACTGGAGCAAAGATGGTGGAGTGTACTCTGCACTCTCTAGGTGGTGCAGGTCACCCTGCAGAGGGGATGGCCTTCAGCAGAGCTGGTGCCCAGATGACCACAGTGCTGTCCTGTTCTTGGGAGCAGACAGAAGCCACAACAGGCCGTGTCCCAAGTGATGTTATATTGGGGAGAACCTGGGTACTTGTCTCCTCAGTGAAGTCTACCGGAACATGAGTCGCCAAAGGGAAGCTGGTAGGCTCCCGCCCAGTGCGGTGGTCCCTCTGCAAGGCAGAAGTCCCACAGCAGAGCTGCGCGTAGATTACTGCAGACCTGCCCAGCTCTTGGGAGCAGGGTACACACAAGCTGCCTGAGACCCAAGCGATATTATGCCTGTCTGTCTCTGAGCCTCGCGGTCCCAAGTACCTGGCCCCCTTCTGTTACCTTTAATTTTTCCTCTGCAGGAAGAAGTATTGGACTGATGAGCTCCTTCCCGTTCATGGTAGTGTGTTGATGGTCCTTATCTTGTGTATGTCTTTTGCAGGGAGTCATGACAACTTTGAGTAGCTAGATGTAGCTGCTACATCATGTTCAGAAGGAACATTTGTCAGAACTCCCTCTAATTCTCCATCCCTTACATTCTTTCACAATACTACCTGAGGTTTGGGGGGAGTGTTATATTGTCTGATTTAGAGTTGTGTAGTTAAAAGCCACTATATTTCAATACACTGTTCTAGTACGAGGAGTATCTGAATTAACCATCAACATTGCAGTCAGAGTCTTCTCAGATAAGGCTTCAGGTCCTGTTTAACTTTTGTTACAGTTGGGGTTTTGTTCCACAGTTTAGCTTTTACAGTCAACATAAAAATAGAACTTTTATTTTGGGTGTAGATTTTATGATTATTAATGGAAAAGTTGAAGAGTGTGTAGAGGATTGATAAGTCAACTATTAAGAGGAGATTGCTCGAGGTAGAAGGAATGAACATTAAAAGAATTATTCCAGAAAAATAGGATAGTGTGTTTAGAGTCTAGTAGGTCATGTGTAATCCACATTAGATCTTCTATGCCTATCTATTCTCATTTTCCTGATTAATTTAATTAGAAAAACTTTATAGGAGTTCTTTTTATCCTAATTTGTGTCCTCTGTGAGATACATTTTTTTCCACGTTGCTCTTCATGTTATCTAACTTAGCATTTTATATAATCTAAAGTAGCTGTGTTCTAAACAATGTGAGCTATAGCAAAATAGTGTACCCATTTTATTTTCTGTGAATGTTTGCTTTTTAAATTTTAAAATATCCACTTCACACATCTCCTTCCAGAAAACATGTCTGTTCCATCCTGAGAAAGGCACATAAGGACTCCCATGTGTCTTGTGTAAACAAAGTGATTTCAAGTTATATTTTTCCAGACACATTTGAACTTGTGAGTAATTATAAACGTGTGTTAAAAATATCTTTGGATAAAGTCCTTATAAGTACTTACAGCATCAACAGCTCTCTGTGCTACACAGAAATATACACATTAGCAAGACATTACAAGTTAGAACTCATTAAAATTTGTTTAAAGCAAAAGAGTTCACACAGCTTTGTGCATAAATACACACATTAAATATATAGCACAGGGTGTTACTCTTAAATAGTACTTGCAACATTAGCAGAGCTTCCTCCAAAAAATGCAGGGGGGAAATCTAAACCACAAAGATATTCACCAACAAAGATCTAAATAGACATAAACATAAAGAACATTGCAGTTTAGAGCAACAAACAAAATTTAAGGGTCCAACAGTGTTATGAATGTTCAAATTCTTACTTATAGCTCAATTAGGTATCATCTGACCTAAAACAAAAAATTAGAAATTATTTTTACATATTGTCATAACCTTGGAACGTATCCTCTGGCCAGAGAATCCATATTTTCCAAATCAATTATTTGACTTTGAAGAACTAATTACTGTTGAGGAAAAAAAAAGTCTCTCTTTTCTTTAATGCTCTAATACAGAATGGAGTCGCATATGCAGGAAGTACTCTTTTAGTTCATAGTGCCAAAGACTTCACAATAATTGTACTTATTTAACACATTCTCTACTTGGAAAATAAAAAAGAACTGAAACATCAAATCTTCAATCTTTATAAATAGAATTTTAAATTTCAAGATATGCTAAAAGAGAATGGGCCCTGGGTAGTCCTTGGAGCTTGATAACTAGCTGTGAAATTTGAGGGCATTTTCAGGGTGAGCAGAATTGCTGTTGTTGAGTAGGTGGCTACGGAATATGATGAGCTCTCAGCTGTTCAGTGTTGGCTTCTAACCAAGAGTCGTTTACACTTCAATTCCAGTGTCATTTACTTGATATTTCTTAATTAGGATGTTTTTATTCTTTTATTTCTCATTATAACTCCAATACTAAAATACTAGAATGCCAAGGACCAAATTCAGCTTGGAGAGGGGTTCTGATAGAAGGGGCATCTGGGAGCAACGAAAAGAATGACTAGAAGTCAATTTGTGGTTCAGGTTGATGACCTGTGTTCTGCTTGGTACAGCTTGTCCAGTCTGCATTTTCTATCTTCTGCTTTCTCTCTGGAGATTTCTCTGTCTATACTCTGCTTACTTGATATTATAAGAGATCTCTCTCTCTGTCCATGTCATGCTTACTTGTGTGTGTATGTGTGTCAGGTTTCCAAGTGGCTGTCTCTTTTTATCCTAAAAAATTCTCTGGATAGCTCATTTCCTGAAGAACACATGTCCAGTCTTTTATTTTACATGCTAATCCCGTCATTTAATCCAGGTTTTCCTTTTGATTATCTTATGAATCAGCATCCCATGACCTCAGCATTTTGATTCTTAAGAGACAGCAAGCATATATCTTTTCTTAACACTGAAAAATAATTCAGAAATCTGTTTGCCTTTGTTAAGCACAAAGCATTAACTAGTTGGGTGGGACCTTACCCTAAAATTACCATTTCCACCACTCCTAAGCCTAAAATTCCTCTGTCCTAGACTGATCCTGAACTCGGGAATCTATCTGACTTTACTATGTTCTGCTTAGCTGGGTGGAATCTCCTTCAATCACCACTCCCTAAATCTCTTTACTACCTTCCTTAGTAACTTTCTAACAAATTGACTCACAGTGCAGGAGCTTTTGTTCCTTTAGATTTGAGAAGCTTCTCATAAAATTCATATTACATCCTAATTTCTTTTTAAAGAACAGCATTTATTTATTATTATTTATGCAAGTATACTGTAGCTGTCTTCAGATACACACCAGAAGAGGGCATCAGATCCCATTACAAATGGTTGTGAGCCACCATATGGTTGCTGGGAATTGAACTTAGGACTTCTGGAAGAGCGCAGTCAGAGCTCGCAACTGCTGAGCCATCACTCCAGCCCCAACATCCTGACTTTTTGCATAGTTGAGAAATTATATATTTTCAAATACATGTACTTAGAGCTCTTTCCCATAGCTTTAAGGGCTGTATTGAAGGTCCCAGTGTCTACCATTTTGTTGAAACATAGCCACACCCTCAACTCCTCGACTCCTGCTGTTTCTAACTATCATGGAGTCATTAACCTTAACAGGGAGAACTTTCCTCAAAAGGAGTCCTCCACTGCTAGCTAGTGCATTATTACACAAGCAAGCCTTATGCCCACAGCAGTCTTTGGCACTCAAGGAGGTGGCTCATACCAGGGCCATGTCCCAGAGACAGGAACCATGTCAATGTGTCCCCACCAGGGACACACATTAGAGTGATTATTTTTTTAATTAAATTTGAGGGTGAACTATAATAATATAAGCACTCTTTAGGAAAACAGAGGGTAACAAGGATAGAAAAATATATAGAGAATCTTGGAAATGGAGTTTGGAGAGCACTAAAAATATTTTAAATTAATAATGGGTCAGATAATAACTAGGTAATCTAATGCAAGGTAAAACAACTATGTAGTTAAGACTAAGCAGGGATGACATTGTATTTGGATGGTGTGTTTTGCTTATTATCTTTTTTTGAGTTCCATGATGGGGTCCAGAAAGTACCTAGAGCATAGAAACCCTGGTTGAGTTATGATATTAACAATGTGTGGATAAAAGAGTGGATCAATGAGATCATTTTATATCTACCTGAAAACACAAGCTTGAAAATAGGTGTCTCAGAGTCAGGACTTTCTGATGGTTTTCTCATTGACTATGGAAAAACACAAAACCCAACTCTCACTCTTACCCTCCACATGGATCAAGAAGTCTTTCTGGGCAGACATGGCATGTTTAAAGTCTTCCTCTCATTCTGTGTATACTACCTCCTACAAGAACCTTCTGCTTCTCCACAGGAGAGACACTACTTACCACTCAGAACACAATTCATATTCTGTTATTTTATATAGGATGGAGTTTATTTTGACTTTTAATTTCAGAGGACTTATCCACATGGTGGGTAAGGCATGGCAACAGGCTGCCTGAGCAGGAAGTTGAGAGATTATAACTTCACCTTGTAACTTGAAGCAGAAAGCATAATTTGGGAGTAGGGAATGGCTGAACAATCAGAAAGCCAATGTCCCAGTGATGTACTTCATCCAGGCTTCACCTGCTAAAGATTCTATCACCTCCCCAAACATTCCATCAAAAGAGCAGCACGTGATCAAATCCATGTCTAGAGAGTGCATTTCTCCTTCAAAGAATTTCACATACCAAAGTTAATGCTGTACATAGCAAGTGTGTTTCAACTATATTTACTATAAACTGAGCAATTAATTAAATATTTTAAGAAATAATTATTAGGGCATAAGCAGAAGGAGAGGAGTGGAATATCAGAGCAGTGCAATCACTCCCCATGCACAGTAGAGTGTGAACACAGGGAATTTCTGAGCTTTGTGAAAGTTCATCACCTCTGTAGTACTATGCATGCAAACACCAACGTATGAGACATGACTTCAAGTAAGGAACAAAAATATATGGACAATATTCATAACTTTCTCTCATTTCTGTGTGAATACTTAATGCTGCCATGTAATTAGTGTGAGTTATTAAAAAGAAAGATGAATCTCATTCATGGCTCAGGACTTTGACAACATCAACCTTAACTTGGTTGTTTGGTTGCCATAAGTATACAATTTCTGTGTTTTAAGTAAACTATACTGAGTGTATATATATTATAATATTATATAATTTTCCAAAGTTGCACCTGTCTCTGGAAGATAGTAAAGAAATGAAAGTAATCTAAAATATATTTAGTGGTAGGAGATACATTCCATGTGTCAAACTAGTAGGAGTGCTGGATGAAAAAGTACATCCTCATCCCAGACTCTTCACATATAATCAGCTGGCCAACTGAAACACAGAAGACTATTCATAAATAACCAGTGAGATGGTATACCAGAATGTTTTCCTTTTGTACGTCTGATAACTTTTTCCCACCCTGTACACACTTCAGAAAGTGCCCATCTCCTGTAGCTTACTATATGTGACTATCAAGTAAATTAATAATATCCTTATACCACTGTAGTGAAATAATCATGTTACAAACTGAAGAAACTTTTTCCTTTGTTATAGCAATGCCAGATATAGTTAAAAATATTCCTTCTTTCCTTTATTTTCTTTTTCATGTATTTAGAAGAATGTTGTTCATGTGTATGGACTCAATTAAATAGGTATAGATAGAGTGGTCAGACCTGTCTTGTTCCTGATTTTAATGGAATTGTATTTTGAGTTTCTCTCCATTAAGTTTGATGTTGGTCATTGATTTTGTAAATTGCTTTTGTTATATTTAGGTGTATTCCATGTATCTCTACTGTTTCCAAGACTTTTATCATGAAGGCATGGTAGATTACTATTTATAAATGTATATATAGCCAGAAGACATCAGGAAATGTAAAATAGTTATGTAATAAAATGACTACATTTCATGTTGACTTTCTGATAAAAACTACATTTCGTTGTGTGATATTTTAAATTCTATCTCTATTTTAAAATTTTTCTTGCAATTGTACACTGTGAGTGTTAAATAATGATATATAAAATTACTGCAATGGCTAGATTTTATTAAAAATTATTGAAGACTGAGTGAGTTATTAAAAAGCTTGATGACCTTGGGTATCATTGTGGAATATAAATATAAAATTTAGAGTTCTGTGTGCCAGAGCCTTTGACATTTCTTAAATGTGTAGGCTTAGACTTTTTAAAACCTACTTTGGATAAGGATTCTCAAATGCTTTGACCCACCCCCCGCAACCCCCTTCTAGCCCAGTGTTCAAAGATAAGGGAAAATAAATGGTAAATAGGACCAGAAGATGTGGACCTGTTTAGAAGTAGGACTTTGACACTATTCCAATCTTCATTTGTCAGGATACCAGCAGTCCAGTATGGTAGTGTCAGTGGAAGGATTGTTGATTCAGAGAAGATTGATATCCCAGACTCAAATAGTATGCAACAGACAAGAGCGTTTATTCTGCAGAGATGCAGCTTGCAGTGGTCTACCACAAATAGGAATAGGAGACAGGCATATATTTCGCAAGGTCAATATAAAGCCTGTTAGGGTAGGAGTGGGGAACTTTTACCTTCATTTCCCTTGATTGGTTGGCACTATCTCCAAAGGTATGGGTGCCTTTGTGATCCACTAAAGTTCTGGAGGATTTGGGGGATTTTTGCTGATATTTGGCTCAGGCTAGATGGCTAGGCAGCTCTGACAGCTCCTGATTGGCTGCCCATGAGGGGTAGTTGTTCTTGGAATTAACTTATTTTGGACTTTTCTAGTTCTGCAAAACAGAAATTTAGGTCTACTCTCCCAAACTCGCATTTTGAAGCCTGTCATGGAGTCCATCTGGCTCTGGCTAACTGAGTCCTCTAATCAGGATACCAGACCTGAATCAACAGCGATACTCAGGCCTCTGTTGAATCGGCAGGAGTTGGCAGGAGTGACCAGAACCAATCAGAAAGCCAGGAGAAGTTCTCTGCCATGCCTCTCTCAACAAAGTGAAGATCAGCAAAGATACAAAATCAATGAGGTCTTGCAAGGCTGGTTATGCAAATGTCTAGTCACTGTCTGTTGAGTCCTCTTTATACTCTCTCCAAACACCATGTGTCTTCCCACAGGTCTTGCCTCAGCAGAATACCACGAGTATGTATCACATGACACAAACATTTAGAGAGGAATTGTTCCTTCCTTCATTCTCTACTCTATTTTCTTTTTTATTTTTGTTCCTGTTCTTTGTTTAGACAGGAACATTTCTGGGTTAAAAACCTTGAGATGGCTGTGTGACCCCATCCCTCGACCAGAGGCTGTGCCTATCTACTGGAAGTGGTATCTGCAAGTCTGAAGGAAGGTTCATCCAGGGACTGCCACACCTAAGGATCCATCCTATCTGCAGACACCAAACTTGACACTGTTGCCATGGCCAAGAGGCACTTGCTGACAGGAAACTAGTGTGGCTGCTCCTTGGGAAGTTCAGCCAGCAACTGACCAATGCAGATGTGGATGCTTGGGTGAGGGGGGCTGGCAGAAAGAATGGAGGAGCTGAGAGAGATTGCAACCCCATAGGAAGAACAATATCAGCTGTTTGGACCACCCAGTGCTCCCAAGGACTAGACCACCAACCAAGGCGTGTACAGAGAGTAGTCCATGGCTCCAGATACATAGGTAGCAGAGGATGGGCTTTGTCTGAGATCAATAAGGGAAGAAAGACTTGGTCATGTGGGGGTTTGATGCCCCAGCAAAAGGGGATGCTGGAGGGGTGGGGTAGGAGAGGGTGGGTGAGGAAACTTTATTTTTCCATGGGAAAGATAATTTGCTTTATTATTTAATTTAGACTTATTTGAGGTTCATCAGAAAGGTTAGACTATTTTGTTCAACCTCAAAGATACATTTTTTTAAACAAATAGCTAGGTGTATTGAATTGTTTGCATAACAAAATTCTTCTGGCTAATGTAAAAATCTTGTTTCAGTACAGGCACATATTGCTTTGTTCTTTTCTGTGTGGTGAAGTAGCAGTGACTATAGATAGAAATTATGGCAGGATTTCGTATAACTTCTCTAAACACAGAGCAAGAATAGCCTTACATAATATCATCAGTCCAACAGAAGAACAGCAATCTAAGGAAATGAAGGGGGAGAATTTCTTTAAAGATTAGATTCCATTAGTAAATCTCATTGATTAACTCAGTAAATGAATGTTGGGGTTCTAGTTCTAAAGCATAAGTTCATTGTGCGACTATGGAAAAAAAGGAATGGCTGGAATGATGTATTTTGCCTTTAAGAATTGTTGTTTTCAATGGGAAGGAGAACTAAATGCTTAAATATTAAAATTATAAGATATATTTTGAAGTCTTATTATCTTTGGCTGCATGATCTGCATTTGATATTTTTTCTATGAAGCCAGATTTCTTTGGCTTGGTTTTACTGGATAAAATTTTAATCGGGGGTCACATGACCCTCATGGTGGCAAGCAGATGGTAGGCAGGCATGGCACTGGAGGAGTAGCTGTGATCTAGTTTCTGGTCCACAAGCAGGAGAGGCAGAGATACCAACAGAGATAAAGAGATACAGAGACAGACAGAGATGGAGTCAGAGACAGACAGACAGACACACACACACACACAGAGAGAGAGAGAGAGAGAGAGAGAGAGAGAGAGAGAGAGAGAGAGAGAGAGAGAGAGAAAGGCTGGGAGTTTTGAACTTCAAAGCTTACCTTCAATAACACACCTTCTCTAAGAAGGCCATATTTCCTAATCCTTTCCAAATAGTACTACAAACTTGGAGCCAAGTCTTTACACATATGAGCCTAAAAAGGCTGCTGTAGATTGAATAAGAATCATCCTCATAAGCTTATATAGTTGAATGCTTAATCAGCAGGGAGTATAATTCTAATCTATAAGATCTCTCTCTCTCTCTCTCTCTCTCTCTCTTTCATATTACGTCTCTGACTTTTCTTCTTTTTTATATTTTTTAATGAGTCTTTTCTCTCTTATGGTATGGTAAACACTTTTATTCCTGCAACTTTAGCTTATCACTGTCATTCCCACAATGACATACTAAACAACTAAATTCTTCCTTATTTTTTATCCTAACTTACATTCTAAATATTTACTTTATACTTTCCTAAGAAAGCAGTAAATAATTTAATCATTTAAATATATAACCTCCCATATTTAAGAGTCAGTTGTAGTTATTTCTGATATTTATATCTTATAAAATTGCTGTTGACATTTTCTAGTTCCATCCATTTGCCTGCAAGATTTATGATGTCCTTGTTTTTAATAGATGAGTAATATGAATTTTGCAGGCAAATTGATGGACCTAGAAAATACCATCCTGTGTGACATAACCCAGACCCAAAAGGATATGCATAATATGTACTCACTGATAAGTGGATATTAGCCAAAAAGTTCAAAATACTTAGGATACAACCCAACAGACCGTAAGAAGTATAACAAGCAGAAAAGCGTAAGACTAGATGCTTCAATCTCACTTAGAAGGGGGAAGGATATATCACTGGAGACAGAGGGAGGGAAGAACCTGGGTGGGACAAGGGAGGGGGAAGGGAAAAGGGGAAAAGATCAGGTATGGGGGGAGAGACAGGAGAGAAGCCCAGAGGGCCAATAGAGTGAATGAAGATAAGCAGCATCAGGGGTGGGAGGTGGGGGGGGTGGCTCTAGAAAGTACAAGAAACCTGGGAGGTGAGACTCAGTGGGGGTGACCTTAGCCAAAATGTCCAATACCTCCAGTAAATAGACAGGACAGGGCCTCAAGCGGAGCGACAGGGTTATTAACCCATAGTCAAAATTTCTGACCCGGAATTGTTCTTGTCTAAAATAACTGCAGGGACAAAAATGGAGAAGAGATTGAAACAAAGGGGGTCCAATGATTGGCCCAACCCATCTTATGGGACACAGGAAGCACTAGGGTCTGACTCTATTACTGGTGCTATGATGTGCTTACAGACAGGAACCTAGCATGGCATTCCTCTGAGAGACCCTACCAGCAGCTGACTGAGACAGAACCAGATACTTTTATCCAGCCATTGGACTGATGTTGGGGATCCCTATGGTTGAATTAGGTGAAGGACTGAAGAAACTGAAGGGGAGAGCAATCTCACAGGAAGAGCAGCAGTCTAACACTGATCCCCAGAGACTGAGCCACCAACCAGGAGCACACACAGGCCAGTCAGAGACCCCTGACACAAATGTAGCAGAGATCTGCCTGGTCAGGCTTAAGTGAGAGACGATGCACTTAATCCTCAAGAGACTTGAGGCTCCAGGGAAGGGGAAAGGCCTGGTGGAAAGATAGCACCCTCTCAGAGTCAAGGAGGAGGAGGAATGGGATGAGGAAGTGTGGGAGAGGGGGGATCAAGGGGGGAGGCAATGACTGGAATGTAAATAAATAAATAAACAAATAAACAAACAAAAAAATTGCTGTTGACAAAGCATCCATGAATACTGAACAAGCGCTCCTCGGGAAAATAGGGGTGAGTTGCTGTGAGCCTCTAGAGCGTTACAGCATTTCATTGACCAATCATTATGTACCCACTTTTATGAGTATTTGGCTTGAAGATACCAGATTTAATATATAGTTGATCCTGACACTAAATTTATAAATCAAAACACTGCAATATAAACTTTCATGGTGTTTAGTACTATATTTTCTCTGTGGGGAACATCACAATGTTCTTGTTATTAGAAACATTAGCTAATAAATCAGCCTGTGCTTGAGGGACAAAGAACCCACAGAGTCATGTGGATTGGAAAGCGTGGCACTAAAAAGATGTGAAGTGGTGAAGTTTGTGCATTTACTGGATGAGTGAAATAGGTGGTACGTTGCCTCCTTTCAACCTTATCTAGAAATGTAAGTACCAAGGAAATCAAGTATTATTCCAGTCTGGGAATGTTTGTGAAAGAATGTGAAAATTCAGCTGCTTTGGCTGTCACAATAAACATTAGCAAGTGATTGAATCTGTAAATATATAATCCACAAGTAACAAAGCATCTTACTTTTTCTAGGTCAAAAACAAGCAAACCTTTGCAAAGGAATTTAAAAAAGTGTTCCCTCCCTCCAAGAATGCAGTGCTCATATTGGAGGGTTCCTAGGCATATTCTGATTTCTGGAATAGTGATAATGACTAGTTTTATATTGAAGTCTCATTTTATATCAGCTCATGTGGGAAGTACTTGGTATTAACTCACATATTTCTAGTGAGATCACATTGATTGTGGAAGCAGAATGTTAGGGAAGAACTCCTAATCTGCAAGTCAGGCAGTACCATAAACCAAAGAACAGGGCAATATCTTACCACAATGGATAAAAGAGTAGGTCGTTGTCAGGAATGATCCTAGTGCAGACCAATTAATGTATATTAGGAACTGATAGCTATAAAGAAGTTAGTAAAACTTTGCACAGCAACTCACTTTTAAATCCAGGAATTAAGGCTATAAAATACAACCAAATATGGATAAAACACCTTCTTTTGGACAATAATAACGAGCTGAGAAATGCCTCAACAGAATTGCTACTGGAATAGCTCAGCTTCCAAGACAGTAAAAGTATATATTTTACAGATGGGACCTTAAAAAATAACCAATTTGCACACCCCTTTTTCATGTTTTTAGTGTTTTCATGCTGTGTGATGATGTTTTTTTGACAGTGAGTTGAAAGAGCAAAAGTGAAGCTTTCATTTCTTTGGGAGAAGGTGAGGGAAAAATTGTGTCTTAGTGAGAATTTGCCTAAGAAATATAAAGTTCAGTCTTGACTTTATGTTCCTTCTCTAACAATCCTGAGTAGTTAAATAGTTAAAGGCATCACTGATGATTTAGAGCCTGACATTTGAAAGATCACTCAAAGTAGAACATTACACACATGTCAACTAGATTTAGTCAAATAGTCAAGAAAATATCAACTAGGGAGAAAACATTACTTTTTTTTTGAAAAACAAAAGCAAACTGTGGATTGCAGAATAACTTTTGCTCACCTCCATGGTATAGCTGTCCCTGTTCTTTACACCCTCACTCGGTTCTTGTCTCAACAGCGCACATTACTACTTCTGTTAAAGAGAGTCATTATACTAGACACTTTGCTATCAGGTGGGCTACTGTAAACCACTTCTATCCATTAACAATTCTGTGAAAAGGGAACCAGAAGGGCAGTTAATTTAATTAATATGTTGCCTTCCTACCACAAAATAAAAGTAATAATCACCACATGATGTCTCTACCTTGAAAGCCAATTTAAGCCAACAGCTCTAAGTAGGCTAGGTCTAAAGGGCAAAGATGCAAGGAGAAAAATGAAACATTGAAAGACAGGTGCAGCCAGGCACGCAGGCAACACCTGAGTGTAAGAACACTTGGGACATGGTCCGCCAGGGTTCCACCTGCACCCAGGAGCTGTGCAGCACTGCCACAGACATCTATGCACCTATTCTAATAGGGGACATCAGCTCTGCAGGGAGTCCCATGGTTAGAGGTGAGGCTACCATCTTCACTCCTGCGACTGAGAGGGCTGTTACAGCCAGGAACACAGAGAACACCCAAGTTTAAAATCAATTAGGACTCAGTCCTCCAGGTCCCCACCTGCATCCAGGAGCTGGGCAGCCCCACAGCACTCTGTGCCAGGGGAAAGACAGTCACCCTGGAGTGCTGAGATAGGCTTGCAGGCACACAAGAAGGACAAACACCAGCCAGTGACAGCAGGACCAACTAACACCAGAGATAACCAGATGGCAAAAGGAAAATGTAGGAAAGTTACTAACAGAAATCAAGGCAATATGGCAGCATCCATACCCAATTCTACCACAACAGCAAGTCCTGAACAACCCAACACACCAGAAAAGCAAGAATTGGATTTAAAAATCACAGCTCATGATGCTGATAGAAGGCTTCAAGAAGGACATAAATAACTCCCTTAAAGAAATAGAAGAAAACACAAGTAAACAGGGAGAAGCCCTTGAAGAACTACAGGAAAACAGAACAAAACATGTGAGGGAATTGAACAAAACCATCCAGAAACTAAAAATGGAGGTAGAAACAATAAAGAAATCACAAAGGGAAGCAACTCGACATAGAAAACCTAGGAAAGAAGTCAGGAGTGATGGATCCAAGCATCAACAACAGAATACAAGAGATAGAAGAGAGAATCTCAGATGCAGAAGATACCATAGAAAGCATTGACACAACAGTCAAAGAAAATGCAAAATGCAAAAAGCTCCTGACCCAAAACATCGAGGAAATCCAGGGCAAAATAAGAAGACCAAACCTAAGGATTTAGGTAGAAAAGAGAGTGAAGATTTCCAACTTAAAGGGTCAGTAAAAGTCTTCAACAAAATTATAGAAGAAAACTTCCCTAACCTAAAGAAAGAGATGCCCATGAACATACAAGAGCCTACAGAACTCCAAATAGATTTGACCAGAAAAGAAATTCCTCCCCATCACATAATAATTAAAATACCAAATACACTAAACAGAGAAAGAATATTAAAAGCAGTAAGGGAAAAAGGTCAAGTAACATATAAAAGTAGACCTATCAGAATGACCCCAGACTTCTCATCAGATACTATGAAAGCCAGAAGAGCCTGAGCAGATGTCATACAGACAGTAAAGGAGCACAAATGCCAACCCCGACTGCTATATCCAGCAAATCTCTCAATTACCATAGATGGAGAAACCAAGATATTCCATGACAAAATTTACACATTTTCTTGCCACAAATCCAGCCCTTCAAAGGATAATGAATGGAAAACACCAACAATAGAAGGGAAACTACACACTAGTAAAAGCAAGAAATTAATCTTCTTTCAACAAACCCAAAAGAAGATAACCATACAAATGTAAAAATTACATCAAAAATCACTATTCTTTAATATCTCTTAACATCAATGGAATCAATTCCCCAAGAAAAAGACATAGACTAACAGACTGGATAAGTAAACAGGACCCAACATTTTGCTGAATACAGGAAACATATCTCAGTGTCAAAGACAAATACTACCTCAGAGTAAAAGGTTAGAAAACAGTTTTCCAAGTAAATAGTCCCAGGAAACAAGCTGGAGTAGCCATTCTAATATCCAATAAAATAGACTTTCAACCAACATTCATCAAAAAAGACTCATCAAAGGAAAAATCTAGCAAGAAGAACTCTCAATTCTGAGCATATATGCTCAAAATACAAGGGCATCTTCATTCATCAAAGAAACTTTACTAAAGCTTAAAGCACACATCGCACCCCACACAATAATTGTGAATGTCTTCAACACCCACTCTCCTCAATGGACAGATCAGGGAAACACAAACTAAACAGAGACACAGTGAAACTAACACAAGTTTTGGACCAAATGGATTTAATAGACATCTACAGAACATTTCATCCTAAATCAAAATAATATACCTTCTTCTCAGCAACTCTTGGTACCTTCTCTAAAACTAACCATATAATTGGTCACAAAACAGACCTCAACAGATATAAGAAGATTGAACTAAACCCATGCCTCTTAAAAGATCACTATGGATTAAGAATGGGCTTCAATAGCAGCAAAAACAACTGAAAGTCCATATACAAATGGAAGCTGAACAATGCTCTGCTAAATGATACCTTGGTCAAGGAAAAAATAAGGAAAGAAATCAAAGACTTTTTAGAATTTAATGAAAATGAAGGCACAACATACCCAAACTTATGGGACACAATGAAAGTATTGCTAAGAGGAAAACTCATAGTTCTGAGTGGCTCCAAAAAGAAGCTGGAGATAGCATACACTAGCAGCTTAACAGCACACTTGAAAGCTTTAGAACAGAAAGAAGCTAATACACGTGAGAGGAGTAGAAGGCAGGAAATCATCAAACTCAGGGCTGAATTCAACCAAGTAGAAACAAAAAGAACTATACAACGAACCAACAATCCAGGAGCTGATTCCTTGAGAAAATCAACAAGAGAGATAAACTTTTAGCCAGACAAACAGGAGGGCACAGAGACAGTATCCAAATTAACAAAATCAGAAATGAAAAGGGAGATATAACAACAGAAACTGAGGAAATTCAAAAAATTATCAGATCCTACCACAAAACACAACTGGAAAATCTGGATGAAATGGAAAATTTCCTAGACAGATACCCAATATCAAAGTTAAATCAGGATCAGATAGACCATCTAAATGGTCTCCTAAACCCTAAAGAAATAAAAGTGTTCATTGACAGTCTCCCATCCAAAAAAAAGGACAGGACGAAATGGTTTAGGTTTAGAATTCTCAGACCTTCAAAGAAGACCTAATAGCAATACTATTTAAACAATTCCACAAAATAGAAACAGAAGGAACACTACCCAACTCATCTATGAAGCCACATTTTTACAGATACCAAAACCACACAAAGATCCAACAAAGAAAAAGAAGTTTAGACCAAATTCCATTATGAATATCAATGCAAAAATACTCAATAAAATTCTTGCAAAACGAACCCAAGAATATATCAAAATGATCATTCACCATGATCAAGTAGGCTTCATCCCAGGGATGCAAGAAAGTTTCAATATACAGAAATTTATCAATGTAATCCACTACATAAATAAACTCAAAGGAAAAAAACACATTGTGATTTCAACAGATGCTGAATAATCATTTGACAAAATTCAGCATCCTTCATTAAAAGTCTCGGTAAGAACAGGAATTTAAGGGCCATACCTAAACATAGTAAAAGCAAAATACAGCAAACCAATAGCCAATATCAAACTAAATGGAGAGAAACTTGAAGCAATCCCACTAAAATCAGGGACTAGACAAGGCTACTCTGTCTCTCCATATCTATTCAATATAGTACTTGAAGCAATTAGACGACAAAAGGAAGACAAAGGGATAAAAATTGGAAAGGAAGAAGTAAAACTATCACTATTTGCAGATGATATGATAGTATACTTAAGTGACCCAAAACTCCACCAGAGAACTCCTATAGTTGATAAACAACTTCAGCAATGTGGTCAGATATAAAATTAACTCAAACAAATCAGTAGCCTTCCTATACTCAAAGGATCAACAGGCTGAGAAAGAAATTAGGGAAATGAGATATTCACAATAGCCACAAACCATATAAAGTACCTTGGTGTGACTCTAACCAAACAAGTGAAAGATCTGTATGACAAGAATTTCAAGTCTCTGAAGAAAGAAATCAAAGAAGACCTCAGAAGATTGGAAAAAACTTCCATGCTTGTGGATTGGCAGGATTAATATAGTAAAAATGACCATCTTGCAAAAGTAATATACAGATTCAATGCAATCCCCATCAAAATCCCAACTCAATTCTTCATAGAGTTAGAAAGACCAATTCAAAAATTCATCTGGAATAACAGAAAACCCAGGATAGCAAAAACTATTCTCAAGAGTAAAAGAACTTCTGGGGAATCAGTATCCCGGATCTCAAGCAGTATTACAGAGCAACAGTGTTACTCATGGTATTGGTACAGTTGACAGGCATGTAGATCAATGGAATAGAATTGAAGACCCAGAAATGAACCCACGCACCTACGGTCTCTTGATCTTTGACAAAGGAGCTAAAACCATCCTGTGGAAAAAAGATAGCCTTTTCAAAAAATGATGCTGGTTCAACTGGCGGCTAGCATGCAGAAGAATGCAATTTGATCCATTCTTATCTTTTTGCAATAAGCTCAAGTCCAAGTGGATCAAGGACCTCTACATAAAACCAGACACACTGAAATTAATAAACAATAAAATAGGAAGAGCTTTGAGCACATGGGAATAGGGAAAAACACCAATAGCTTATGCTCTGAGATCAAGTATTGACAAATGGAATGTCATAAAATTACAATATTTCTGAAAAGCAAAGGACACTGTCAATAGGACAAAAAGGCAATCAACAAATTGGGAAAAGATTTTTACCAACCCTACATCCAACATCTGACAGAGGGCTTGTATCCAATATATACAAAGAACTCAAGAAGTTAGACTCCAGAGAGCCAAATAACCCTATTAATAATGGGATAAACTAAATTATTTTTAGCTAAATTAGAGCTAAAATAAGAATTTTCACCTGAGGAATATCGAATGGCTGAGAAGCACCTAAAGAAATGTTCAACATCCTTGGTCATCAGGGAAATGAAAACATCCCTGAGATTTCACCTCACACCAGTCAGAGTGGCTAAGATCGAAAACACAGGAGACAGCAGGTGATGGCGAGGATGTAAAGAAGGAGGAACACTCCTCCACTGCTGGTGGGATTGCCAGCTGGTACAACCACTCTGGAAATCATTCTGGCAGTTCCTCAGAAAACTGGGCATGACACTTCTGGAGGATCCCGTTATACCACTCCTGGGCATATACCCAGAGGATGCCCCAGCATGTAATAAGGACACATGCTCCACTATGTTCATAACAGTCTTATTTATAATAGCCAGAAGCTGGAAAGAACCCAGATGTCCCTCAGTGGTGGAATGGATACAGAAAATGTGGCATATTTACACTATGGACTACTACACAGTTATTAAAAACAATGAACTCATGAAATTCTTAGGCAAATGGGTGGAACTGGAAAATATCATCTTAAGTGAGGTAACCCAATGAAAAAAGAACACACATGGTATGCACTCACTGATAAGTGGTTATTAGCCCAGAAGTTTGCAATACCCAAGACACAATTTGCGTATCAAATGATGCCCAAGAAGAAGGAAGGAGAGGCCCCTGGTTCTGGAAAAGCTGGATGCAGCAGTGTAGGAGAATACCAGGACAAGGAAGAGGGAGGGGGTGATTGGGGAATAGGGGGAGGGGAGAGGTCTTATGGGACTTTCAGGGAGGGGGAACCAGGAAAGGGGAAATCATTTGAAATGTAAATAAAGAATATATCTAATAAAAAAAAGAGACATTGAGAAGTTAAGATGTGAATGTCCTCTTCAAAGGAAGACTCTTGATGCACCCCTTAGCTTCAGTAGATTTCTTTTAGATTGCTAAAATATTGGATCCAACACAATTAATAGAGATAATATCTTAAAGAGTGAAAAGATAATGAAACTCAGAAAATAAATTAAAAATCTTACAGGCTCTATTTTTGTCCCTCACATTGACTTTGTAACTCATCCTTCTGTTTGCTACTGGTTTCATTAATTGACATTCATGTTCTTGTCACATATGCTATGGGTTATTTCCTTTGCTATTCCAACCAGACGTTTCAAACTAAAGTCTTAGAAGTTGTAGTTAATAGTATTGATGTCTCCCAAGGTCTAATATCTTCTCAATTCTTCATTCTACATTTTTATTTAAATTATGCTCTTATAACAGAGTTTTGTTCATTTTAAATATTTTTTCCACTTAGGAAAATCCATTTGCTAGCTCATATAATTGGTACATTTCAGGGAACATGTGCATTATAATTTCTGATTTAGTGTTTAATTTACCCTGTAGATATTAAAGGAAAACCCAAGATGAAATCTATAAAGTTCTGGTTAGTAATGAAGAAAATCCAAAAACTAGGCAGGTACAGGATTCTTTTGATAGGTAGTGTTGCTTCTAGGAAAAAAAAAATATAGCGTGATAACCATAGAACTATTATATATCTCTAGGCCAAGTCACGTGCAAGGGAGGAAAGTACCCAATTGTATGTGCAGAAAACCTTCATTGGGAAGCCTTAGAGTAGCCGTAGCTTCTCTGAGAAAGCCCAAATGGCCAAATTGAAGCCCAGGAATGCTAAGAGCACATAATATGGGCAGAAAGCTCCCATGGAAGAGAGGAAAGAGGGTATTTGAGGAGACAAGAAATATCCTGAAATAAGTCCATATCCTGAAGCAATTTCAAATCAAAAGAGAAGCATAATCCAGAAATGGATGAAAGGACAAAGTGCTAGAATCACTTGCACCCTTCTGATAATCTGTGGGCTGCAAATCAACTAATTTTAAAATCAGAATATCAAAATATTCCAAATGTTTGACATTTGGAATGATAGTTTTTGTCTTCTGTTTCTGACATCATAGGGAGCACACTGAATGAATCATTTAATATTTATTTTGTCTCCAAACTAAACAATTGTCCTGTCAGCTTTTGACTACAGTCTTCAACATACCGTATTTCATGGATATAGTTAACTGAAATAATCAGAAGTCTCATCTCTATACACTTTAAACAATGCTTTATGTATGTATTTTAGATATTGCATGGCCTTGACAAAGCAGAATTTTATGATTTGGTATACAAGAAGTGTTTTCTTACTACATGTTAGATGTTAAATGTCATACAAGTATACAATTTCCAAATGTTTGTAAGCTGCAAAGTTGGAGGGGTTTTTGTCTTTATTTATAAAGTAGTTTCTTGTCATTTACACGAATGGAAGGAAACATACAGTTTGCTCAGATTTCTGTATTCTTTGACCAGGTTATCTGATTTGTTGGCTTGAACATTCCTTCTATGATACATATATGAAGAATTTTCAATGTATCTTATTGCTTCTGAGTTCTTAAATAAACACTCTATCTTGAAACTCTCTCCTCTAACAACTATGTGTTATTTTCAAGAAATTGTCCTTTGGAGTGGCATCAAAATGAGGTTCCTAACTATGAGCCATAATGAAGTATACACATATTTCTAAAAATATCAGTTGGCACTACTGTCTTAATAACAGAAGAAGACTTATAGTACTTTCTGTGTAACTATGTATTTCTTTGGAGTAGAAAAAAAATTCTTTGTGGTAAGGTCCTATTGCTGAAGATACTACATACTTTAGCTACATGACATAAAAATCTCAATCTGCTACTGACATAGAAGCATCCTCTCTGCTGGCTTTTATAGTTTTGGATAGTGCTTTGCAGGATAGTGGGGAAGGGAATATATTAACAGTATTACCCATCTGTGAACCCTGTTAGTTCCAGGGGTGTCCTACTTGAAAAATAATCTCACTCTTGCAAAGTGGCTCTCTGATTGGACTCGAGGGCAATTTATAGGTGTGAACGCATGTCTAGGACTGTACGCCTGACCACAAACCTTTGGCTGAGGATGTCATAGGTATTAAAGGAACATACGAAATGGGGATAGTATCAAACTGCCTTCTATATAATTATGTTAATAACAATTGATTAGCGAATCTCCCAACCTTCTATAGAAAATCTCCTTTTTGCATTGGTCCGTAGTTAACAAAGACAACTGTTCACAGTGCGATAAGCAACTGTGGAGTGCTCAGCTCTATACTGAAAATTGGACTCCAGAGGTTTGTGGACCATTACAGAAGAGCCAGACAGACAGCTTGTACCACAGGCTCAGAGGACTGCTGGAGAAGAGTGCTGTCCCTCCATCACAGGGCTGATGTCGTCATGAATTCTCTCCAGCCATGGTTTCTGTGCAAGGCAAGGAAGTCTTATACGTGGAAAGGAAAGTGTTCATCCCTCTCTAGGAATATTGACAGTTAATAGTGACTGAGAAAAGATTTGTCACTTTCTTTAGTCTATCAGTAACTTATCTATAAACTATCTGGGCTAGAGTTCAAAAATCTCATACACACTCCAAATCCTTTTTGAGCAGGTCACACTCAAAAAGATGTGGGCATAGGAATAAGGCTTGCTAAGAAGATTTTCTGAGAAAGGGAGCAGTCGAATGAGACAGATAATAGGGTGTGGGAAAATCTAAAATGTATGACATGCATGTATGAAACAGTCCAAAGCTATGGTCTGTAAGATTTTCTCAAATGCCACGACTGGCTATTTCATTCACTGTTATTTTCTCTTGATATATCTATATTGTAAGCTTTTTGATGTTCAGTTTTTTGTATTTTATTCTCTCTCTCTCTCTCTCTCTCTCTCTCTCTCTCTCTCTCTGTGTGTGTGTGTGTGTGTGTGTGTGTGTGTATGTGTTCACGCTTTTGGTATCAAAATTATGAAAACATTTTTATGTGAAAAGATCATGTCTATGTTATCCAATTTATTTAATTTTTAAAATAGTAAATTTTAAAATAAGTTTTTTCTTTTTCTTCATGTTTTGCAAAATTGATATTAAAAATAAAGTCTTGATTTGAAATTTATATGTATTTTATTTTTCCCATGGTTATTTTTATTTGTATATTCAAATCTGAAGCCTAATAAAGTATTCCATGTATTATTTATTCCATTAATTATTTATTATTTGGTTAATGATAAACTTATAACTAGCATTGACCAGGTGCTATAGTTACAAGAGAGAAAACATACAGTTTCTAGTTTCATGGATCTCTGTATCAAGTGAAAATAAAGGAGCATGTCAATGTACTCACTAAAGCATGACCCCACATTAGAGTTAGGTTCAACATATCACTGGAGTACAGAATGAAAACGACCTGGCACACTATGATAAAACAGGTTTAGTTTTGTAGGTCAGACAGAGCATTGACTATGTATAAATTTCTAGAAATAATCTAACAGTGATTTAATCAAAAGTTTTATAAAACAGTAGTTTTTGTTTTATCTTAGATAACAGCAGTTAATTTTCATTTCAATTACAGCAGTGTGTTTTATTCTTCTTTTCATGTCAAAATGAATCCCAATTTCCTGAAAATATCCCAGGGCTTGGCCTCATTTTTCTCTGATGAACCATCTCTGTAGACACAATACTTGGTACCTGATCATTGGGGCATATTATGCTCAATAATGACATAAAATGACATGTGAGAATTTTACAAAAACTATGTCACATCACTTAAAGCCTGTTTAAGCATCCTTATAAAAAATACTTACTGTTGAAACAGCTGTGATCTGCTTTTGTTTTACCAATTCTAGCAAGTCTTTTATTCCCAATAAAGAAATTGAAGGGTTATGAAAGTTGTATGGAAGCATCTGCTTCTGAAATTACTCTCATACAGAAGTTTTATCCTGTGTGGTTTTTGACAACTTATGATTGTAGAAATACATTGTACTTTTATGTTTCCAGTTAACTGTGAATATCTAATTCTACTCTATCATCTCCTAATAAGAGTATTGGCACTGTGTGCTAAATGAAGGATGACTCATCCAATGGAAAGAAGCTGCTGACCCCTGTGGTTGAATTAGCGAAAAGCTGGAAGAAGCTGAGGAGGAGGGTGATCCTGCAGGAGGACCAGCAGTCTCAATTTTGTTTTGATTTTTTATTGGATATTTTATTTAATTACATTTTAAATGTTATTCCCTTTCCTTGTTTCCCCTGTGCAAAGCCCCTATCCTATCCCCCTTACCCTGCTTCTATAAGGGTGTCCCCCTCCGCCCACTCCTACCTCACTGCCCCAGCATTCCTCTACACTGGGGCACCAAGCCTTCACCGTACCAAGGGCCTCAACTCCCATTGAAACCAGATAAGCTCCTTCAGTCTTCCCCTAACTCCTCCATTGGACTCCCTGGGCTCAGTCTCATGGTTGGCTGCCATCATCAGAATTTATATTGGTCAGGATCTGGCAGAGTGTCTCAGGAGATAGCTGTATCAGACTCCGGTCTGCAAACATTCTTGGCATTCATAATAGTGTCTGGGTTTGGTGTCTGCATGTGGGATGGATCCCCAGGTGGGGCAGTCTCTGGATGGCCTTTTCTTCACCCAGAGAACTCTGAGACACTGGACCACTAACCAGGCAGCATATACCAGCTGGGGGGCTGCCTGGTATGGACTCAGTCAGAGAAGACAAACCTAATCCTCAAGAGACTAGAGGCCCAAGGGAGTGGTGGGTAGAGAAGAGGGATATCCTCGAGGAGACAGGGGTGAGGGGAAATGATGTATGGGATGTGGAACATGTAGAGGGTAGACAAGGATGGGTATAAAATCGGGACTGTAAAAAAAAAATAAATACAATTTTAAAACGTGGCATTATAGAAGAAAAATACAGTGTGTGACAGTGGTTAGAGTTCTCACCTGAAGAATATCTAATGGCTGAGAAGCACCTAAAGAGATGTTCATCATCCTTAGTCATTAGGGAAATGCAAATCAAAACAACCCTGAGATTCCATCTCACACCAGTCAGAATGGCTAAGATCAAAAACACAGGAGACAGCAGTTGTTGGCGAGGATGTGGAGAAAGAGGAACACTCCTCCACTGCTGGTGGAATTGCAGGTTGGTACAACCACTCTGGAAAGCAGTCTGGCAGTTCCTCAGAAAACTGGGCATGACACTCCCGGAGGATCCGGCTATACCACTCCTGGGCATATACCCAGAGACTTTACCTGCATGCAATAAGGACACATGCTCCACTATATTCATAGCAGCCTTATTTATAATAGCCAGAAGCTGGAAAGAACCCAGATGTCCCTCAACGGAGGAATGGATTCAGAAGATGTGGTATATTTACACAATGGAATACTACTCTGCAATTAAAAACAATGAATTCTGGCTATTATAAATAAGGCTGCTATGAATATAGTGGAGCATGTGTCCTTATTGCATGCAGGTAAAGTCTCTGGGTATATGCCCAGGAGTGGTATAGCCGGATCCTCCGGAAGTGTCATGCCCAGTTTTCTGAGGAGCCGCCAGACTGCTTTCCAGAGTGGTTGTACCAGCCTGCAATTCCACCAGCAGTGGAGGAGTGTTCCTCTTTCTCCACATCCTCGCCAACAACTGCTGTCTCCTGTGTTTTTGATCTTAGCCATCCTGACTGGTGTGAGATGGAATCTCAGGGTTGTTTTGATTTGCATTTCCCTAATGACTAAGGATGATGAACATCTCTTTAGGTGCTTCTCAGCCATTAGATATTCTTCAGGTGAGAACTCTTTGTGTAGCTCTGTACCCCATTTTTTAATAGGGTTACTTGCCTCTCTGGAGTTTAACTTCTTGAGTTCTTTGTATATCTTGGATATTAGCCCTCTGTCGGATGTAAGGTTGGTAAAGATCATTTCCCAGTTAGTTGGTTGCAGCTTTGTCTTTTTGACGGTGTCTTTTGCCTTGCAAAAACTTTGTAATTTAATGAGGTCCCATTTGTCTATTCTTGATCTTAGAGTATAAGCTATTGGAGTTCTGTTCAGGAAATTCTCCCCTGTGCCCATATGTTCAAGGTTCTTCCCTAGTTTCCCTTCTATTAGTTTCAGTGTGTCTGGTTTTATGTGGAGATCTTTGATCCACTTAGAATTGAGCTTAGTGCAAGGAGATAAGGATGGGTCAATTTGCATTCTTCTGCATGTTGACCTCCAGCTGAGCCAGCACCATTTGTTGAAAAGGCTATCTTTTTTCCACTGGATGGTTTTAGCTCCTTCCAGAAGCTGGAAAGAACCCAGATGTCCCTCAACGGAGGAATGGATTCAGAAGATGTGGTATATTTACACAATGGAATACTACTCTGCAATTAAAAACAATGAATTCACGAAATTCCTAGGCAAATGGTCAGAACTTGAAAATATCATCCTTAGTGAGGTAACCCAATCACAAAAGATCACACATGGTATGCAGTCACTGATAAGGGGATATTGACCCAGAATCTCAGAATACCCTAGACACAATCAGCATATCAATAGATTTCTAAAAAGATGGAAGGAGAGACCCCTGGTCCTGGAAAGACTGGATGTAGGGGAACGCCAGGACAGAGTAATGAGAGGGGGTTGAACGGAGAAAAGAGGGAGGGAAGGGGGCTTATGGGACTTTCGTGGAGGGAGGAAACGGGAAAGGGGAAGTTATTTGGAATGTAAATTAAAAAAATAAAATAAAATAAAAAAAAACAATGAATTCACGAAATTCCTAGGCAAATGGTCAGAACTTGAAAATATCATCCTTAGTGAGGTAACCCAATCACAAAAGAACACACATGGTATGCAGTCACTGATAAGGGGATATTAACCCAGAATTTCGGAATGCCCTAGACACAATTCGCATATCAATAGATTTCTAAGAAGATGGAAGGAGAGACCCCTGCTCCTGGAAAGACTGGATGTAGGGGAACGCCAGACAGAGAAGCGAGAGGGGGTTGAATGGAGAAAAGAGGGAGGGAAGGGAGCTTATGGGACTTTCGGGGAGGGAGGAAACGGGAAAGGGGAAATCATTTGGAATGTAAATAAAAAAACTTAGAAAGTAAAAAAAAAATAAAAAAAACGTAAAAAACTTAGAAAATAAAAAATATAAAAAAGAAAATGTAAATTTATTACATAGTGTACAACATCACTCAGAAACTATGATAAGTAGGCCAAGCATCTGTATTCTACAAACCATTCATTTCATTATCAAGTTTATGAAAAAAAAGTAGTATTTGTAATATCTGTAATGTTATTGATGTTTTTTATAATTCTTTGGCAAATATGAGTATTTTGTCAAATTAGTGTTTCCAAAATGGACAGCTTAAATTTATAAATATGTGCATTTATGTTTTGGGGAGGATTTATTCATTGAACTCAAATGCAGTGCATTCCACTGGTATTAATATAATCCACAAATAAGTCAGTAATAGATAAATCAGAGTCCCTTGAAAGGTAATGAAATACTTTTGAAGTGTTGGTAAGCATATATTAAGCATAGTTTGATAATATAAGCAACGTTGCAGACTATAGTAAATATTTCACAGTTTTTCGTATGGATCATGTTTTAAAAATTTAATACCACGAACAACTATTGTTCCATTCTTTCACTCAAATCAGATAATATTGATTCATAGAGATGCATTAGGATGTTCAAATGTTATAATCAAATGTTCCTTTTCCATCAGATAGATTCAAGTAAACATTATAAGCAAAACTAGGCAATAAACAAATTTCAAAGAGGAAATATATAAGCAAGAGGAGTTAATGAAAAGAGCTATCAAAGAAAGAAATTAAACATTGTGCAAATAAAAGTAATGGAATCTACAGAATGGAATAAAAACTGACCAGCATAGACAATTATGGACTTAGATCTATATTCTTATGTTTAGCAAGCTCTTGTGTTTTCCTATGTTTGACAGAAGAGAAATAATATCCCTTCATATGGGTTATGACATTGACATAGAGCATAAAGACAATGGTCCTTATTCCGCAATACTATAATGTAAGCCTTGAAATTAATAAACCTTTCAGATTAGTGAGAAAAACTTTATACATTATGAGGTAATCAATGTTTGCTTACAATAGCTTAGTGTTATTTAAAATTCATTATGATGTGATTTTTGTGTTGCAAAATTGTTATTATATCTGTTGTGCTAATTCTCTATATCCCTTCAAATGACATTAGACATGAAATAAACCAGTTTTACAGACATTCATGAACTAAGTGAATGTTGGAAACCACTATATGAAATATATAGCTCAACTGTCACATAAAACATAACCTTAGCTTCATAAATTACTAAAGAAATACTTGCCATTATCTTTCTTATTTGTAAAAATTATAACACACATAAAATATTAAATAACATCACTAGCTATTGAATACATAATTTCAAATTACTATGTGAATAGAAACTAGATATAGCTGGTTTACACATTTTACATTGACTTTATTACAATTGTTTCATTGAATTAAATAATTTATACAGTAATTAGGAGCTGTGATGGTTGGTGTTAGTTATCATCTCCACTGAATCTGAGACTAAGAGATGCCTCTGGATTTGTCTATAAGGGAATTTTTTGGAAAGGTTGACTGAGGGACCAGATTCTCATGACAACTGGGTGATACCTTCTGTTATTGACCCAAATACAAAGAGGTCCAAGGAAAAGGTGTTGATTTTTTTTTCTTGTGGTTTTGATTCACTGTTGGTGAATATGTCTGTCCTGGGGCTGCTACTGCTACAAAATTTCTCACTGAACCTGAACAAAGGTTGTTTGTTGGTTTGTTTATTTGTTTGTTTGTTTGTTTTGACATTTCATTGTAAATGAAAACTCATCTCCAGGAATCCTGTAGTTATTCATTACATATTGAGGTTGCAGAGGTATTGAGCCTTTATGACTGGGAAACAAACAGGCTCGCAGATCTCCAGTGTACAGAGAGTATATGTCAGAATCTTCAGCTTGAATTGTCTAATACCAATCTATTTAATCAGTTTTGAAATATTTATTCATTCTAGTAGTTCTATTCCTTTAGAGAATCCTGAGTAATGCTAAGTAATGAGTATACATTGCATTATATGGGCTACTATATCCTCTGTTAGAGCACTTCTCAGGCTGGGAGAAGAGCTAAGTGACAAGAGTACTTGCCTAGTGTATCAGAGGCTCTGGGATTTATCTCCCTAGTTCACTGATTTTTACCTGAAAGTAGTTGAAATAACAGATTGGATATCAAGATATATCAACAGGGCTTTTATTTTATGATTATTTTATTTAAATTAATTTATGGTATAGAACCATATCTTTCATAATTACAATAGTGAACTCAATAGTCACATGCAACAAAAGAAGATATTGAGCAGATAAACTTGATGACATAAAGTTACAGTAATCAGTGGTTCCCAATCTGTGGGTCATGACTCCTTTAGCAAGCCTTTATATCCAAAATATGGACATTATAAGTCATAAAGGAAGCAAACTTTCAGTTAACAAGTACCAATGAAAATAATTTTACGGTTGTGGATCACCACAACATGAGGAACTGTATTAATGGGTCACAGCATTAGGAAGGTTGAGAAATGCAGAAAGACCCTGAGACATTGGAACCCATATGCATGGATTAGAAGATATTGTAAAACATTCAATTCATTCAATGTAATCTATAGTCTTATGTACTATAAGACATACTTATGTACTCTTGGCCTAAAATTACAACAAAATTATAACTAGCAACAGAAAAATTGTGCAAAAACTCACTGGGAATTAAACAACTTTAAATATACCAGATCACCAGGAAGTGTATCAGAGTTCCCAATTCTAATGTATGTTTTAACCTGTAATTAATTAATCCAGTATGAATGAAGACACTTGTGTAAATCAATATATGTCAAAGTATGAAGCTCCACCCCCAAACAAAAAAAAGCATTCAAGAATCATGTGACTTTGCAACTTAATTATACCAAACTTTCAGAGTGTAGGGAGCGAAAGAAGTCCTGAGTGAATGTGTATTGTTTGACATGTCCAATACCTCAAACCCATGACAGTGACAAAGCCTTTTCTTATTGAATCTCAGAAGCATGGCAAAGATGTTATTGGGTCTGAGTGTGAATGTTGACAGTGTGTGCAGAAAGAGTCCATGATAGCTTTCTCCCACAGAATATTTTATGGACTTGAGACTATAGGCCTACAGAGACTGCTCGTACTTAGAATAGACAAGTTCCTTGTTTTAGCTATATACTAATACCACATCACTGTTTATTTGTATATAATAATCCTGCTTCCTTGTTTGACTGTTTCTAATAATCATTTCAAGTTTTTTTCATCAGAGAACCCAAGCTACCAAATTTTAGTTTTTTTTGTGTTCCCCCATGCCTGCCATTTCTTTATTCATTCAACACTCCAGTTAGGACAATCCCTGGAGTTGAAGGGAGCAGAGCACAGGAGAAACTCACAAATACCACTTAATGAAGTCTTCTTATGAATAAATAAAAATGAGAGCTGGAGAGAAGTACAACACATCCTGGACAAGATCAACACCACTTTATAAACTAAGGAACTGTAGGTAAACAAAACTATAGCTCATGATCTTTGATGAACTTTGATGCAAAATCATGAATAAGACACAAATAATTTGAAATTTTAATTTTAAGCCATGAAGTGAGTTAAAGATATGTAAATTAGTTACTGTGATACACCATAGCAGTCAGAAACAAGGAATTCATCACCACTCAATGGGTGGTAAAAAAAGTTTGGCAAATTTCTGCATTTTTTTCTGAAGAAAAGCATTTTGTAAATATAGTATGCAATGAGTACTCTTCAAAATGATAAATATCATTAAAGACAAATTCCCAATAAGCTTTTGAAATCAATTAAAGAAAATGGAAGTTTATCCTTATATGATATGATTTACAGCAAGGATTCTGACTCTCACTATTTCTCTTAAATACATACAGTAGGTACTCACAAGCTCAATTAGATAAGACAAGTAAAAGGTACTTAAATAAAATGGAAAGAAACAAAATGATTTCTATTGGCAGATGACCTGATCATCAAATTCAAAGATTCCAACCAAGTTTTTTTTTTCAGCCGTATTTATAATAATTCAGCAAAGTTTCAGAATATAATACCAACTTGAAAAAGTCCATATTTCCATACATGGCAAATGGCCTAGCACAAAATTAAGTAAAAAAATCTATCCTCTTTACAACTGAATAAAAATTAAAATAGCAGCGACAAACTTAGCCAAGGAAAGCAAATTATCTGTTCTCTGAAAACTATGCTGTCAGTGACAAAAGAACGTCAAGAAGACACACACACACACAAAAATTGAAACAGTCCATGCTGAAATTTTAAAGAAATAAAATTGCTGAAATAATCATGCCACATATTTGATACAATCTCTGTGAAAATCTAGTGGTAATTTTTTATATAAAATATCTTAATTTATTCTTTAAGTCTTTCATAGAGGTGCACAAATGATTATATCCCATCCTTATTACCTTCTTTCAACTCTATCAGGGTCTCTCATGACACTTTCACCAACCTACTTCTTTCCTCCTCTTATTCTTCGTCTTGAATAGTTTTTATCATCTACTTGCCACAATTTATAATCAAGGAAAACATAGTTGAATAGTTGCTTAAATCCAAGTAGCCTGTGAGCCTGTCTGTGGGATGTTGTTATGCTTGCAAAACTTAACATAGGAGGTTCCAGTACACTGTGGGTGGTACCCTCATGGACAGATCTCTCTAGAGTATATAGGAACACAAATAAAGGAAGCCAGAGAGCAGGCAAATAACGTCTCTAAAGGTTTCTGCTTTTGTTGTTGCTTGAATTCATCCTTTGGGTTGTTTTAAGTATGAATGTGTAAGATGAAATATATTCTTTTCTCCTCTAAGATGCTCTTGGTCAGACTGTTTGTTTCTTTGTTTGTTTGTTTGTTTATCTAATTTATATGAGTACACTGTTGCTCTCTTCAGACACACCAGAAGAGGGCACTGGATCCCATTACAGATGGTTGTCAGCCACCATGTGGTTGCTGGGAATTGAACTCAGGACCCCTGGAAGAGCAGTCAGTGCTCTTAACCGCTGAACCATCTCTCTCATCACAGCAATAGAATAAAACTAAAACAGAACCCAGTGCTAGGAAACTCAGTTGTTACAATGATGAACTTTATTATTTTGTTCAGGGGAGAGGAGATTAGAATTTTGGACAGAAAAGGGCAAATACCAACTTTATGTTGTCAGATAAGAATATTAAGAGAAATGCGTAAAATTGTGGTCTGTATTGGAAAGTGTAAGATGGGAGCAGACTGCATCAGGGCAGTTTTTCTGATATGTGAAATTAAGATCAGTGCAAGTGTGACTTGGAAAGATATCTTAGTCATTTATATCCTATTCTGCTCTTGCATAGGATACGAGTTCAGTTTCTAATGTCAATGTCATGTTGGCTCACAACCCATCTGTAACACCAGTTCCACAGACTCCAATGTCCTCTTCTGGCTTCTCAGGTAGCTAACACTCTCATGCAAAAGCAGCCTTTGACTTTGCTATACATATATACACATAATTTTAGTGGATGAATCTATGGAAGTAAAATGTCCATGCACTTATTGTGCAGTAGATGTTAGGCAGCTAAGGGTGAAAACCAGCTGATTGATCAGAGATCAGCATCACTAAGTTGAAATATTTGAGGAACCATTTCCTCAGATTCAGCTCACAGAAGGTGTGGTCAGGTTACATAAGATTACATCCAAAGCTGGAAACAGGACTTGGCAATGGGGGAGAGTCATCCACCAGGTATTAGTTTTGGTGTCATCTCCTATTCACAGCAGTGTCTTGAAATGACTCAGACTTATGGACTTGTTGAGTGGATAATCACTCCTAATCTAAGTTCAAGAGTGTGATAGTTATATTATGCCAGAATGTCACTCTTCCACATTAATTCTCTCCTCTCCTCTGGCTCTTATGCTGTTCCTGCTCCTTAATCAATGTTATTCTAAAAGCCTTGGCATCTTTGATATGGCTGTCCATTAATACTGAACATTCACCATTCAATTATCCTTAGCAACTGACCATTTAACAGTCTTCACAGTTATATGGCCTATTGCAAGAAGAAGCTTCACTGGAGAATTAGTTAGGTTCTCCTAGTTAGGTTCTTTATTAAAATTTACCCATCCATCAGTGTGACAATGTAACCAAGCATATTCATAATAAATATGTTAGATATAAATTTAGTAAAGGATAAAAACTGAATCAAGAGTTACCTTCATTATAACCTTCATATTACATGAGATTTTCCTTAAATATCACCTACAGGTTCATTTTTATATTTTTCTAGGGAAAATTAAATGCCATAATTTTCACCATTAACTGAATCTCCCACTCAATAATTGATGGCAAAGAAGAGCATTTCTCTTGCCTTTTCTGTATTCTTGGAGTGCCTTGTTGAGCCATTGCTCACTCTCTCCCTTTCTGAAAAGGATACATGGAAGAAAGGAAGGGTAGTAAGAAGCTGGGCAGCCTCAGATCTGATCTAGACACCAAGAAGACATCCAAGTTACCCCAGTTGTGGGTGAATTTCCCTGTGATATATGCATCAATGATTAATAAACCTCTACAAGAAAATAGTTGATTCATGGTCATTGATTTTTTTTCTCTACAGAAAATATTCAGTTTTTTATGTATAATTCTATCATGGGGAGAGTTAAGTATAGACAATTTGAACAAGAGGTAATTATCAATTATTGGTTCCTTTGGGTCTGTGGACATTATCTTGTAATGACTGCTTTTTTTTTATTTGATTATTAGTAAATAATATCATTTTTGTTCCTCTCAGTGAATTGCAAATTGTGTTCCATCCTGATAGGATTATAATTAAGAAAAGAAAACTGGATGTTCCTATTATCTTTTGTATGTTTTAATAAAGAATAACTTAAAGGTAATTCTACAGGGAACAATGAAGCAACATGACTAAAATGTGCTACACAAACATCTCTTTTGATAGCCTTTATTAATATTTTTATGGAGCTTTTAAGTTTAAGTGACTTTTAATGTAACAGGCTGCTATGAGTCTGTCTGTGTATATACACTCCACATAACATACACACACACACACACACACACACACACACACACACGCACACGCACACACATACACACAGAATATCATACAGTTCTGTATTTATCACAGTGGAATCAATAAAGTAACAGACCGCAATGCGTTAGCATCATAAAGGAAATGTAATAAATGACTTTAGAGCTGCAGTAAAAGTTGCATGAGCTCCAGCAGCTGTACTAGAGCTGTTGCTACAGCACCGCTTTATGACCTAATGGTCCTCAGTAGGCTGATAATATTATGTGTGTGTGTGTGTGCCAGCAATTTCCAAGGCCTGGTTTTCAATTCAATAAATAATTTAAGCACTCTTAGACTTTTCCATGAAATGTTTAATAAGAGATCAAACCCTCCCTCCCCATAGTAGAAAAATTAAATAGTTTTACGGGAGTATTTTATGATAAAATTCTAACTACTAGCTGCAGGGAAAGTGATGTTTTTAAACACAGCAATTGAAAGTAAAGAATGTTTCCAAGAACTTGTATTGGCTTGAATTTGATTAACAGTTTCTTAGATTAAGATTTTTCTCTTTGGCCTGAGATTCTGTCTTAAATTTTAAGGAACGCATATAAGAACAATGGTGACCGAAATCAGACTATGGAATGGAGCACAGCCATGCAACAGTGTGCACATGAACTTTGAATATAAAAGAATAGGAATATTATAATGAATTAGAACTCTAAAAATGCCAGAGAAGGTAAGTATTTTATATATATATATATATATATATATATATATATATATATGTAGTCAGGAAAAGAATCTGAAAATGATTTTCCATGTCACTCATAGAACAGATTATATAAGAAATAACTTCTTTGCATGCGTGAAAAATTTGTAAAAATATACAATTTGTTCATTGGAATTTTATTTAGTACAAAGAAAGCAAAACACCTCAAATTATGATGGAAATTTCTGTTAATAAATATGCTTTAAGAAAAATATAAAAACACAGAATAATGACTTATTAACTGTTCCTAGCTTGATAAATGTCATCTTTCTCCTTTGGCTATTAGAATCCTATAAGGAATTGGTAAACACACAATATTGATTAGATTGCGGTCCCTCATCAATATTACAAACATTGTCAAGTATTCCATATGGAACATATTCTTACTTAATCAAATTTGCATCATTAGTAGGCTGCCATCTGAACATTATATAAAAAGACAAAAACAGATAGAAAATAGTAAAATCCTTTTAATACATGTTAAGAAAAAATGCTAAGAAAAAAAGAAGACACAGTCATTCCTAATCCACCACAGTATCTCACGTTGCTCAGCTTCCATTCTATTTTTCTTCCTTCATCTGTCTCACTGAGACATAAAAGACCAGAAAATTTCATCATATTTCCCAGTGCACTGTTTTGCACATGTCTTGATTAATACATCTTTTGAGTAAATTTCAATGTCATCACATATATCATATTCAATATCCTTTGTACAGAAATAGCAAAAAACATTTTTAGAAAAAATAATTTGGTTCTCCCAACACTGTATGGTTGAAAGGAAGCTGAATAACTAGACAGCAATTTCTTCTTTCTTCTTGAATGTTTAGATTCTTTCTGTAGAGAATATATAGGAGCCCACAGGGCAAGAACATCGTGCTTAGAAGCAGTAAAGAAAATTAGAGATAGGAATGAGGCAGAGAGAAAAGTGCCACTCTTCATCCTCTGGATACACAATAAGAAAAATACGGAAAAATTGCAAAGAAACTTCCATATTTGTATTAGCTTCCCTTTATGATTTTACTTTCACATCCTTCTTTATCTATGGTCAGCTCCTATACAGTCATTCCTATGAGGGTAAAAGGTAAAACTAAAGGTTGTTCTTCTGTCAGTCTGGGGCTGCTACATACACAACAAGCATTTCTGTGACTGGATCTCCCTGTCACCTGTGTGTGTTGTGCACTTTGAGACATATTTTAATATATGCTAAAAATGGCTCATTAAAATCTTTCTGGTCACTCTGCACCTCAGTCTGAATCTTAGTTCTGTATCTTTTTCCCATCTGCATGTCCAGTAAACCCATGACTAATACAACTAGATAATGTGGACTATTAAAGCCTTTTTAGTTACAACTTAAATGCCAATGAGCCAATGTTCCTACCTGGTGATTAGATGGTTCATTGTGACAAACATGTAACTTAGAAGAAACTTTCTCCCAATCCTAGGATTGTGTTTTATCTACATAGGAACAAGAATTAAGAATATTGGGACTATCTCTTCAAAAATAGTTTTAAAGATAACAAAAAGTTAAGGGAATAAAAAGAGAAATTGGCTAAACCTCTATATAATCACTTAGTCCATAAAGTTGGTTTCAATGTTCAAAGTTCTACAGTCTAGGACTGCAGAAGAATACTATAGAGACGCGTAATGAAAGAGGGAGGGATGGAAGAGATATTATCTAGAATGGAATCTATCCATGTATTGTGTCGACTATCAGTGAGATGAGAATTCTGCTTTTTAAAAAGTCTTAGTTTAAGTGTTTACTAATTTCATAGTTATGTTGGTTTTGGAAAAAAATCCATTAGTAGCTGCAACTCATCTCAGGGAAAGGCATTCAATATGCTGCCAACATCTTGTGGTTTTATAGTTTTGAATTGTTTCCCGTAAGTGTGACTTTTATTTTAGGCTTCCTTTTCTGTCACAGAATACATTAAGCATGTTAATAAATTTCAACTTCATCTTTAAGAACTTTATATCTGACCTCTAGAGAGATAATAGGTGGACAATTGCATGCTAAGGGATTATTGAGTCCCATGAAAACTAACCTCTAGAAAAAGATGTCTACATGATGCTATATTTGAGCCAACTACCAAGTCATCATCAGTAAATCCTGAACTGGAGGTTTAATTTTTTAAAAAGTGTCTTTATAATCACTGCTCCATGTTATAGACCTCTAAAGCTTCTTCCTGTTTCTGCTGCTCATTATAAATGCTTCCAACTCAGCCCCATCACTGGCATGTAGTGGCATACGACATGGACAGGATGTCTGAAGTGGAACACTTTCTCTTCTGCTCCATTTCTTTATGTTTTGGAATTATATTATATTTCAAAATATTATCATCTGTGAGATTTTTTTTGTGGATCTAAATTTTTTTTTCCTTCTGGGATAAATACCTAAATAGTTGGTTGATGGATGAAATGAAGACAAAAATGTTTAACTACAAAAGACCTGCAGTTTTTAATGGGGATCTTTTAAACAATTGGATAATTTTATATTCTCACTCCACATGGCTTTCTATAAGTATAAACCCCTGGGTGCTATGGAGATATGTGGAAAGCCTTTCGCTGTTCTCAAAATTCTCTGTGCTTTGCTCTGTACCCTTGCTTTACCCTCTCCCATGTATTTCTTCTTGTTTTACCTTATTCAATTATCCTGTAGTTTTAATGATGAGAATGTAGCCTTTTGGAGTGACTACTTTCACTTTGTAATAGGAATTATAGGTTTTCTCTGCTCAGTACTGAATAGTATTTTATTACCTTCATCCCCCACTTATCCATCTTCCCCTGAAAGAGCATCCTGATTGCTTGTAACTTATGAAGTTTTGAAGAAAATTATTATACTTATTCATGTGAAGATGTGCACATGTATTTCTGTGTACATGTATGTTTAATTCCTGTGTTTAAAAATTAAGGAGTTCATTTATTAGATAATATTATTAAAAACTTGATTCTTGTTTGCTCCAGTGGCCAGGTAGTTGGGACCGTCAGGCTCAGAGACAGACAGGCATAATATCCCTTGGGTCCCAGGCAGCTTGTGTGTAACCTGCTCCAAGAGCTGGGCAGATCTGCAGTAACCAGCTTGCCAGCCCTGCTGTGGGACTTCTGCCCTACAGAGGGACGCCCCCTCCCATCCCCTCTCTGGGAGAGATCACACAACCCTGCACAGGGCAGGAGCCTACCAGCCTACCTTTGGCGATCTCTGCTCCAGGAATCCACTACGTTGAGTCTTTGGATGTGCAGGGACGCCCTAATATAACATCACTTGGGGCAAGGCACATCAGGGCACCAAAGTCACTCAGGAGCAGGGCAGGAACCAGAAATCAGTGACAAGGAAATCCTCGTAATCCAGGAGGGCCAGAAATAGCTTTGCAGGCTCACAGGAGGTCAAACCAACAGCCAATGACAGCAGGACCAACTAACACCAGAGGTAACCAGGTGGCAAAAGGCAAACATAGGATCGCTACTAACGGAAATCAAAGTAATATGGCACCATCCGAACCCAACTCTCCAACAGCAGCAAGTTCTGGATACCCCACCACAACCGAAAGACAAGTTCTGGATTTAAAATCACTTCTCGTGATGCTATTAGAGGATCACAAGAAGGACACAAATAAATCTAATAAAGAATTACAGGAGACCATGAATCAACGGTTAGAAGCCCTTACAAAGGAAACACAAAAATCGCTTAGAGAAATGCAGGAGAACATGGATCAACAGATGGAGGCCCACAAGGAGACAACACAAAAATCGCTTAAAGAAATGAATCAACGGGTAGATGCACTTTCAAAGGAATCACAAAAATTGCATAAAGAAATGCAGAAGAATATGGGTCAACAGACGGATGCCCATAGGGAGGCAACACAAAAATTGCTTACAGAAATGAATCAAAGGATAGATGCCCTTACAAAGGAAACACGAGAACTGCTTAAACAAATGCAGGAGATGACGGATCAACAGATGGAAGCCCATGAGGAGGAAACACAAAAATCGCTTAGAGAAATACAGGAGAACTTGGGCCAACAGGCAGAAATCCTGAAAGAGGAAATGCAAAAATACCTTAAAGAAATACAGGAGAATACAAACAAACAAGTGAAGGATCTCAGCAAATCCATGCAGGATCTAAAAAAGGAAGTAGAAACAACTAAGAAATCACAAAGGGAGACAAATTTGGAGATAAAAAACCTTGGGAAGAAATCAGGAGTCATAGATGCAAACATCAAAAATAGAATACAAGAGATGGAAGAAAGAATCTCAGGTGCTGAAAATACCAAAGAAAGCATCGATTCAACAGTCAAAGAAAATGCAAAATGCAAAAAACGTGTAACCCAAAACATCCAGGAAATCCAGGACACAATGAGAAGACCAAACCTAAGAATTATAGGTATAGATGAGAGTGAAGATTTGCAACTTAAAGGGCCAGTAAACATCTTCAACAAAATTATGGAGGAAAACTTCCCTAACCTAAAGAGAGAGATACCGATGAACGTACAAGAAGCCTACAGGACTCCAAACAGACTGGTCCAGAACAGAAATACCTCCCGTCACATAATAATTAAAACACCAAATGTACTAAACAAAGAAAGAATATTAAAAGCAGTAAGAGAAAAGGGCCAAGTAACATACAAAGAAGACCTATCCGAATCACATCAGTCTTCTCACCAGAGACTATGAAAGCCAGAAGATCCTGGGCAGATCTCATGCAGACAAGATGAGAGCACAAATGCCAGCCTAGACTACTCTACCCAGCAAAACTCTCAATCACCACAGATGGAAAGACCAAGATATTCCATGATAAAACCAAATTTTCACAATATCTTTCCAAAAACCCAACCCTGCAAAGGATAATAGGTGGAAACCGCCAATACAGAGAGAGAAACAACACCCTGGAAAAAATGAGATAATAACCTTCTTGCTTCAAACCCAAAAGTAGATAACCACTCAAACATAAAGATAGCGTCAAGAATGGCAGGTGGCATTAATCACTATGCCTTAATCTCTCTTAATATCAATGGTCTTACTGGATACGTAAACAGGACCCAGCATTTTGCTGTATATAGGAAACGCACCTCAGTGTCAAAGACAAACACTACCTCAGATTAAAAGGCTGGAAAACAATTTTACAAGCAAATGGCCCAAAGAAACGAGCAGGACTAGCAATCCTAATATCAGATAAAATTGATTTTCAACCTAAAATCCTCAAAAAAGACACAGAAGGACACTACATACTGATCAAGGGAAAAATCCACCAAGAAGAACTCTCAATTCTGAATATCTATGCTCCAAATGCAAGGGCACCCTCATTCGTAAAAGAAGCTTTACTAAAGCTCAAAGCACACATCGCACCTCACACAATAATAGTGGGTGACTTCAACACCCTGCTCTCTGAAATGGATCGTTCAGGAAAGCAGAAACTAAACAGGGACACAGTGAATCTAATTGAAGCCTTGGAATAAATGGAACTAAGAGATATATATAGAACATTTCATCCTAGAGCTAAAGAATACACCTTCTCAGCACCTCATGGTACCTTCTCCAAAATCGACCATATAATTGGTTAGAAATCAAACCTCAACAGATATAAGAAGATCGAACTAATCCCATGCCTCCTATCAGATCACCATGGAATAAGGGTGGTCTTCAATGGCAACAGAAACAACAGAAAACCCACATACACATGGAGGCTGAACAATGCTCTACTCAATGATAACTTGGTCAAGATGGAAATAAAGAAAGAAATCAAAGACTTTTTGAAAGTTAATGAAAATGAAGGCACAACATACCCTAAATTATGGGACACAATGAAAGCAGTGCTAAGAGGAAAATTCATACCCTGAGTGCTGCCAAAAAGAAACGGGAGACAGCATATACTAACAGCTTAATGGCATACCTGAAAGCCCTGGAACAAAAAGAAGCAAATACACCAAAGAGGAGTAGAAGGCAGGAAATCATCAAACTCAGGGCTGAAATCAGTCAAGTAGAAACAAATAAAAACATACAAAGAATCAACAAAATGAGGAGTTGGTTCTTTGAGAAAATCAACAAGATAGATAAGCCCTTAGACAGACTAACCAGAGGGCACAGAGACAGTATCCAAATTAATAAAATCAGAAACGAAAAGGGAGAGATAGCAACAGACTGAGGATATTGAAAAAATCATCAGATCCTATTACAAAAGCCTGTATTCAACACAACTAGAAAATCTCAAGGAAATGGACAATTTCCTTGACAGATACCAAATACCAAAATTAAATCAGGATCAAATAGACCATCTAAACTGTCCTATAACCCCTGAAGGAATAGAAGTCATCATTGGAAGTCTTCCAACCAAAAAAAGCACAGGTCCAGATGATTTTAGTGCAGAATTCTATCAGACCTTCAAAGAAGACCTAACACCAATACTCTTCAAACTATTCCACAAAATAGAAACAGAAGGAACACTACCCAACTCGTTCTATGAAGCCACAATTACGCTAATACCAAAAGCACACAAAGATCTGACAAAGAAAGAGAATCTCAGGCCAATCTCTCTTATGAATATCGATGCAAAAATACTCAATAAAATTCTTGCCCATGTGGCCAATCCGATAAGTCAAATACTTAGCTGAGATTCCCTCTTGAGAAGAGAATCAAGTTGACAACCAATATTAACCACCAGAATCTCTAATTTTAACTCTGTTTGTGTTTGTAACTTTGGAGGTCAAAATTTTGCTTGTGTGTGTGTGTGTGTGTGTGTGTGTGTTTTCCCAGATTTCAATGTATCCTGTTATCGCATACAATATCCTAAGGCTTAGGTGGCATTATGATCTTTTTCTTTAAACCTATTCTCAAACATGGAAAAAATGTTCTCTGTCTCTAAATTTGCGCATGAGGGATTTCCCCCAACCCTGACCTCGGAATTCAGACTATGAAGACAGTGATCTATACTAACTTTTCTTTACTAGCTGAATACAATAAACTTTGTTTTTGTACAGTTGGAGTGAAGTTCTTTGAAACATTTCAGTTTAAATAGAACCAGAGAGATCTATTTGTACAAGATCATTGCTCTCTTTCAGATCAAAACATAGTTTTGATCTGTGATGTCTTAGGTTATGGGTAGAACTGAGAAAATTACAAAACTGAAAATGAATCCAACACAATTTTTAAGGCAGGAATTAAAAACATCTCCTTGAATTCAAAGTTTTTCTTTCAATATTTAAACCACTTGACCTCAAATGACAAATTACAAAGCATCATTACAAAACAGAGTAGCAGGTCTGGACAAGTTTACAAGTCATTTTTCTTGACACAAACCATTTAAACCATAACTTCAGAATTTCCCTCTGGCTAAAATAAAATAATAATAGCTAGCATTATTCAGTTCTATTTGTCAGAGACACATTACAAATTCGTATGTAGTTTAATTTTCCTCAAAACAACCTTAAGATATAGTATTACTATCCTCTTTTACAGTGAGGAAAATAAAATACAGATGCTTTAAGAGTTTATTCTAAGTGACAGTCAAACTGCTGGAACTAAACTTAGATGTACTCTTCCAGTGTTTAATACTGTTACCCCCTGTCCTGCAACTAGCTGTACATATAGTAAAAAGAAAGATACTTTTACTAACCACTTTTCAGTGGGAAAAATATTTCTTTCATTTTAAACTTTTTAAAGGTTATACATTTTTCATACAGACTATAATACAAATGATTATTTGTATTTATTCCTGGAAAATTTTATATATATTTGTAATGTAACTTGATCATATCCATTTACCTAGTATCCCCTTACTTTCCCAACTTTATAGAAGCCTGTATATTTTTAGTGAAACTTTACTTACAAATTTCAAGATAGCTCTCTCTCTCTCTCTCTCTCTCTCTCTCTCTCTCATACACACACACATATATATACATATAATTTCATATTTTAGTAGCTATTATTTAAATTTGGGGCATGGAGATCATACATGGTTATTTATTTTTAAATATATTATATATAGCACGTATGTGGTCTACCAACTTCCTCAGCTTTCAGGTCTAAGTCTAAAAAAGCGGTCATTTTTCATAGCAGTCCCTGACTTCAGTCCAATGGTTGGTTGTAAGTATCTCCATCTGTCTGCAACTGCTGGTAGATCCTCTCAGAAGACAGTCATGCTAGGCTCCTATCTGTAAGTACAAGATGTCATCAGTAATAGTGTCAGGGTTAGGTGCAAGCACAGGGACTCCTTATGGAAGAGTTAGGGGAAGGAATAAAGGAACTGAGGGGAATTGCAACCCCCCAGTAAGAACAACAGTGTCAACTATCCCAGGCCCCTCAGAGCTCCCAGAGACTAAGCTACCAACCATGGAGCATACATGAGCTGGCCCATGGTCCAGGGCAAATATGTAGCAAACAACTGCCTTGTCTTGCCTCAGTGGGAGAGGATGCCTTTAATTCAATGGATACTTGACGCCCCAGGGAAGAATACTGGCAGGGATGAAACTGGGGTGTGAGTGGTGGAGTGGGGTGTGGCAGGTGGGGGAGCACCATCTGAGATGCTGGGGGAGGAAATAGTGTGAAGAACTCAGGGAGGGGGAACCAGGAAGGCAGAATCTTTTCAAATGTAAATAAAATGGTTTAATAAAAAGAAATTAAAAAAAGAAAGAAAAAGAAAAAAAAGGAAAAGAAAAGAAAGAGCCTTTTACCTGTGAAAAAAATCAAGCTTTTTTCTTGGAAGAGGTTACTCTCATGTGTTGTTACTGCTAATTCCAGTGTCTGTAGTGATTCACTTTGTACCCACAGAATGCTTCTCTATGGTTTATTATAAATATCACTCATCATATACTAAAAGGCCTCAGTCTATATACAAAATCTGTGCAGACTTCACTTGCATAACTTTTTTTTTCTTTCACATTGGTATCTATTGAGCAGAAAAAAAAAACAAAGATAATCACTAAATGAATGCAGGAGAGAATTGAAAGTGTCTTACACTAAGAGGTAAGTTGTGATTTAGAAGCTATGGAAAGTGATGGACCTGATTTGGCTTTTGTTTTACAGTTTGAATAACTACTTGATTTTAAATGAGAGTGAAGACTAGATTGAAGATACTTGGCTTATGTAAATGGTGGTATCAGTGCCGCTCATTCAAATGGAAAAGAATGTAAGTAGGACACATTGGTTTCTCTTATTGCTAAACATAATGTGTTGAAGGAAAGTCATGGAATAAAGAGATGTATAATAAACTTAGAAAACTGACAATGTTTGTTGTATCTTAATATAGAAATGTTAGGCAGATGATTTCATATTTTGGTAGCTATTATTTAAATTTTGGGCATGGAGATCATGCATAGTTATTGATTTCTAAGTTTCTATTTTGGAATCACCAACTCAGAAATTATTGAACTAGTCTTTTCTTTCAGGGACCTTAACCCATGGCAAAAGCATATAAAAGGCTCTTTGACTAATTCACACATATTAATTTTTCTACTCATTCATTCATTAACTATGTATTGAAATGCTATTTTTAAATGTTCAATTTGCAGAGATATATTGAAAGTAATAGCAGGCACAGAAGGTATAATGCACAGCAGCAGAGTATTCTGGAACGTATAGCTCCTAGATTATATTGCAGCTTAGAAAGGACAACACGCTGTTTCAGGTAGAACAAGAGAACATAAGCTCATATGACAAATTTGATCAAAGGAAGAATAATGAAATAGTCTGGATTAGAGCAGGGACCAAAACAAGACAATCTCACAGTACCACAGTTTTAATGGATAGTTTTAGATTTAACTTTGTATCAAAGCCTGTCATCATGAATCCTGTTCTTCTAATTACTTCTGGCCATTATGGCCAAGGGACAAAATAGAAAACTGTCCCTAACAACATACTTTACCAGGAGTGTTGAAGGTGAAAATTACATTGGGAGAACAAGGTAATGTTAAAAATTATAAATGACTTAAGAATAAAAGTAAGTTAAGGCAAGAAACACTAACCATGGAAATGGGGTGGGTTGTTGGAGCTCAGAACTTTATCATGAGACACTAAATTTTTTGGGTTTAGACTCCATCTTAGAAAACCTGACCTAAGGTTGAACTCAAGTTAACTAATAGGCCTGTACCTAGCATCAGTTTCCTGGCTACACCATGTACCCCAAACCTGGGTCTAACAGCACTTTCCAGGTAATTCCCCAAAAAATCTGCAGGCCAGGTTGCAAGCTTGCCCCTGACACTTCATTTCATAACAACCACCAATCAGGAGAAAAACAGAAGTTAAGTTTATAGTTTGTCTCCCAGAAGCAGCCAATTATGTTAAAGGCCATAAAGGTCCACCAATCAGATGTGTACCAGTCTAGATACCCACTTCTTTCCTCTGTAGATGTTTGTGTGAAACTAAGATCAGGGCTCCACCTTCCTGCTGTGTCAGGGTTGGCACAGAGCTGAAGCTTGAGCTTGAATAAAGAGACCCTAATGAGATTTACCTAGGATTTGATGGTCTTTTTTGGGAGGTGGGGGGGGAATCATGAAGGCTTCATGGCACAATAATCAGAAAAATTCTAAAGAAAAAAATAGATTGTTCTCTCCCTAACTAAAAATATAAGAGTCATTACCTGGAAAATTATACTTTGTGATTGTTTAGATGAGGTATTGGTGTCTCTTAAAATTTATTTATTGGTAAAGATTTGAGTAGAGTACTTTCTGGCTGAGTTACAATGGAAAGAAATAATTTTTTATGGGATTTGTTGAAGTATGTTAAAAGATGTATTCCAGGAATGACAGAGTGTGTAATTCTGTGAATGATGGGTTGGTTTGGATACTTATTTAATTCATTGCTGAGGAATCATGATCAGAGGGGCTTTTCATTACCAAAGTAAGGTGATTGAGAATGGAGTGGTACGTAACATAACTCTTGTTTTTCTTTTTCTTTTTCTTGTTTTTCTTGTTCTTCTTTTTTTAGGACAATTTCTACAGTTAAGGTTCTTGATTAATGGAGCTTAGAAGAAAAGCCAACCTAGCACCAAAAATAGCCACTCATCCCTGAAACAACTTCATGTGGAGGAAACTCTTCAGGGGAATCTAGGTGGATTTAGACCAAGGCAAGAAGTGTAGAGAGACATTTAAAACCTACCTTTAATGGTAGAGTGTATGAGTTGACCTGAGTTCCATAAATAATGTGAAGTAATGTGCAAAAGACAAGAGTAGACCAGAAAAGAGACCACACAGAGGCAAATAGATGAATAAGAATAGAAGCTTTGAGACTTTGCTTTGAACGTACTATTTCTAATGGTGAAGGCAAAGACTATAAATAACATCCTTAGAGATGTTAAAGGAAAACTGGGAAAATCAAATTTATTTGGCATTTTTTTTTTCTTGTGATCCATCATGACCTCTCTAACATGCAGAGCACAGAGGAATCAAGGCTAAAATTGATCTTTCTGAGAACTAGAGTTACTTACTAGAAAAATATTAGTGGCAGAGGGAAGTAGAATATTTGCTTAAGCCTCCTCATTTTACTGTCAAAGTTAATACTAAAATAGGCATATATTTTCCTCCAAATAAGAGTAACAGATATGATTTTTAGACCTTAAAATTAATTCTCAAACAATGTTCTTTCTCTTTTAAGACAATTAAAATTAGATTTGTAGCTAACTAATCAGTTTTCATTTATTATAGACTAAAATATATACAAGAATTTATCTGTGTATACTATTCTTCTAGATATGTTTGTCATTTAAATTGTGTAGCATTATATATATATATACATGCATATATATTATATATATACATATATATATACTGTTAGATTTACTCTTTTCCTTACCTTTTATGTAAACTTAAATGTTCTTTAATCAAAATCTTAGAATACTTAATGTATTTCTGGAAGTAGCATGTATATAATATATATATACATATTCATGTATATTATATATAATATATATATCTTACACACACACACACACACACACACATATATGTATATGAAGATTTTGATGCCTCCAAGTATTTTCTGTTGTATAGTATCTGGTTTTTCTTCAACACCTATGCTTCCTTTCTTGCTTGAATTTTATTTAAACGTGATAAACACATGGGAGATCATAAAGGACACTAACCACTGTCTTTGGTCAAGAATAGTGTTGGAGAAGCCATGGGACTGAATGTGGAGAACAGTAGTTTGCCAGCCTCCAGCTTGGGGTGATGAGCGTCAAGTTAATAATGCGTATCATCATGAAGATCAGTTCCTGTTCCATTTTATTTATGGATGCCGTGATCTTTTGTTGCCTTTATAAGATTCAGATGGGTGGTCAGTAGTGAAAACGATGCTCACAATTGTTTTGCTGAGTGTATTGATGAGATCGTGTTTCATAAATTCTGATGTAAAGTTTTAAACATTTTACTTTATTGATTAATGGCTAAATAATTGTAATTGTTACATGTTTTAAACCTGAGTATTGCTTTCTGAAATCTATATATGAATTTTTGATTACTTAAATTTTTTTAACATATAGAATTCAAGACTTATAAATATACCATGATAGATGGATTCTCTGAGCACATGGATTGGCTCTTTTTGTTCACTAAACACTGATTCAAGTATTAGGGATATTTATGTCAGCACTGACTTTTTCACACAGGGCTTAATTTCCAAACACAAAGCACCAACTTGAAATTAAATAATGACTAAAGTAAGCTTATTTTTTTTAATTTCTTCATGCAAATGAAGTTAATCAGATTGAATATTCTGCAAATCTACACTGGTCTGTAAATTATTTTCTACACTCTTTCCATCTTATTTTTATGTTTAGTCATTAAAGTGCCTCTCAAAATTGTACATTACTTTTAAAACTTAAGACTTCCATGGAACATTAAATCATTTTTAAGCAACCAAGCCAACTGATAATGTAGTAAAATCTGTCACAATCACAATGAGACAAAGTCTACTTATAAAATAGTTTTGAAAAGCAATACAAGTTAACAGTTACACAGAACTTAGACTACACAATCTCCTTGGGGTTCAGAGACAACTTAAACATTGCCCTTCCTTAAAATTATGCCAATAAACCTATGCTCACGGCATTCTAAATTTTTCTTTCATTAAATTTGTATCTTAATTTGGAAAATATTATGTCCATATTATTTTCACTATTAATGAGTAAAACTGATTTAATTATAAAATCATAACCTGATATTTCATAAAATACATCACCCATGTATTTCTATATTGTTTTGTTTGATACTATATGATCCAAATTTGATACTAATCAAATCTGGATAAAATTAATTGTATATTATTTTTATTCCTAGTTCACCAACGGTGACGATAAAAGTACTTAGTATATAATTGTGCTCCATGATCAAGTTAGGCTATCAGTCAAATATCCCATACAATTCTATGTAGACTAATAAATCTCTTTCTCATTTCACATCATTAATAGTCTATGTGTTTGAATCTCATACATAACCTATTGGTGATCTTCACTCTCATAAAAGTATCAGTTGTTAGGGAAGAAAGTCAAACAAATTAGATACAGACTCACTCTGAAAATGTACACTCTGGTGAAGTATGGTCAGGACATGAAAATCATAATCGAAGCAAACAACCTAAAGGAAGAAAAATGGAATACTATGTTCATTTACTAGATTACTACTTGTTAGGATTTTACAGCATCCCAAGTTTGTGTCACAAATCTATATGTGAAAAGAACAAAAATAATTTCCCTTTGGGGGTTTATGTTCAAACAATAGGTGGAAAAAGACAGAAAAAGTGAAGCTTTAAATAAAACTGAGTTTTTATGATAAATAACACCAGAGAGAGAGACTGGACAAGGATAGAGACTCTAAGCAGTTATTGACAAGTACAGAGGGCTTTCGTGGACTGGGATGTTACAGCGTTGTCTGTGACTTAGCTAAAATGGACACAAAGAATATAAGGTAGCATGATTCCTAAGCAAAAGCAAGACAATGTGAGGCTTTGTGAAGCAGGACACAGGCTGGATTTTAGAGTAAGCTATGCCACTCTTCTGGAATTTTCAAACAGGCAAGTGCTCTGTTTTGCAATTCAAATAGGGCATTCTGACTGCTGTGAGTAGAAAAGATACAAGAACTTTCTGCATGAACGCACATATGAGCTTCTTCATGCATCCTGGTAGCATTTTCCTCAGGATCCTTTAAAGGAGTTCATATGCATAAAAGTATCCTAAAGAATGCACACCACATAGAACTATGTGCTTCATAAGCTAACTGTTAGCTATCTAATGGTAGTGAATCAAGGGAGAGAAGAATATTACTGTAGTCATGGGTCTTAACATTAGCGTGGAGAGAGAAGATGTAGAAATACAGCAAAGACATAAAATGTGGACTTAGTTGGGAAAGGGATGACAATCTTCTTGTAGATTGTATTGTGGGAATCTGTCAGACAACAGCGTCAAGAAATTCATTCTTTTAAAATCCTTTTTCTTTCAACTCCTATATATGTGCTGATATCATATATAGGATGCACACTATTTAAAAATGAACAAATTTGGAAGATAAGAAATGGGAAAAATAAATACCTTGTCAAGTTTATAGATTTTAATAACTACATTAAATGCTGTGGCAGAGTCATTAGATATGAAGGAAAATGAAGTTATTTCAAGAGCGATCAAGGGTTAGAGCAAAGACTTAGAGTCCATTCATAGTTGTGTCAAAGTAAAGTAGAAAAATAATCAGTGAATCAGACCTCTAAGAAAATAAAAGTAACATTTCCAACAAAACAAAACAATCCAAGTTTTCGAGAAAGCTAAAATGATCAATTACATTGAATGCAACTGTGAAGTCTAGGGAAGAAAGTTTTAGAATTGGGGAAAATAAAGTTATTGTGATGGTCACCAAATGGTCAATGCAAGTGTTTTCCTCTTTACTAACTGGCTTCCATTCTGACTCCATTATACTTGATGTAACAAGAGGATTTGACACTATTGAAGACCTAACTTGCTATACTTTCTTTATAATTTTTATGTCTATTTGTAGTTTCTGCAATCAGGATAAATTATTTAGTTTGTAGAATTTATATATGAATATTATATCTACATCTTTTCTACCTATCCTTGTCCAAGCTTCTCTGCGTCCTTCCTATTCTCTTTCAAATTACTGATATGTCTGTCTCCTGTCTCTCACTGATTTCTCTCAAATTACTGTCCCCTCTTTCTCAATCTCTCTCTCTCTCTCTCTCTCTCTCTCTCTCTCTCTCTCTCTCTCTCTCTCTCTCTCTCTCTCTGTCACACACACACACACACACACACACACACACACACACACACACACACACACCACACAACATTTGGGTCCACTTAGCATTACTTATAAATGTCTGTTTAGGATTTACTAGCTGAGAGTGAAAAACAAAGTCAGGGAGTTATTCATAAATAAAAAAAAATATTTCTCAGTC